>PVHY01001105.1:46334-73751 GCA_004024945.1 Uropsilus gracilis | reverse complement strand
ATGGTCTGAAAAAAATCTTTAATCTTTGTGCATTTATTCATATTTGCCTTGTGGCCTAGTATGTGGTCAATTTTAGAGAATAGTCCATGTGGATTTGAGAAGGTGTATTCTTTTTCTTGTGGGTGTAGCATCCTGTAGATAGCTATTTAGGTCCATTTTGTCTAGGTCTTCTTTTAAGGCTTTTATGTCCTTGTGTAGCTTTTGTTTTTTTTGATCTGTTCTTTGAGAGTGGGGTTCTGAAGTCTCCTACTACATATGTATTTTCATCTATATTTGTTTTCATTTCTCTTAGTAGCTGTCTTATGACTCTTGGTGCACTCTCATTTGGTGAGTATATGCTGGTAATTGTTATGTCTTTTTGGTTGGTTGACCCTTGAACCATTAGGTAGTGACCTTCTTTATCCTTTGTTACTTTTTTTATTCTGAAATCTGCTTTGTCTGCTATAAGAATGGCTACCCCTGCCTTTCTTGGGGGGGGGGGCATTTGCTTGTAGATTGTTTTCCATCCTTTTACCTTCAATCTATGCTTGTCTTTAGGGATCAGATGTGTTTCTTGGAGGTAGCAGAATATTGGGTTCTGTCTTTTAATCCAATCTGCAACTCTATTTCTTTTGATTGATGAGTTTAAACCATTGACATTAAGAGTAATTATAGATGTTTGAGGTCATTTGGGGTTCTGTTTCAGTTCTTTTTTCTTTTCTTTTAATTATTCATTCTTTTTATTCTGCAGGTTTAAAACTTAGGGAGTTTGCAGGAGTTCTTGGAGTGGGGGTTTGGTGGTAGCAAATTTCTGGAGGCTTTGTCTGAGAAGGTACTGATTTTTCTTTCATAAACGAAGGATAATTTTGCTGGGTAGAGTTCAAGTTCCATTTTTTTATGATCATTGTCAGTCTTGTGTTTATACAATGTTATTTCCATTTTCTAGATACATTTTTGTGTGCCTGGAGGCTATTTCTTATAATAAGCATACATATAGTTTAGTTACTATAGAATCCAGCCTACCACTCTATCTTCTGTTTTTGAACCATTTACATTTAATGCAATTATGCTCAGTAATTTTTACTCATTTTATCATTTTTTTGTTCTTCTCTAGCTACATTTTATTAAATGATCTTTATTTTCGCATCCTCTCTACCTTCAATACTGGTTTATTATTTATAGCTTTTTTTCACTTTTAAAGTAACATTTTTAGAGTTTACCATATACATCTTTAAATAACCACATATACTTTTAAGTACTATTATACTTCCTATATAGCATAAGACTGTTGCAACTATATTATTCAAATTCTTCCCTCATATATTATCGTCATTTTGACAATACTAAACATTGCTCTTCATGTATCAACCCATGTATTTTGCTTTATTTTACAACCCATGTATTTTGCTTATTTTGCTTTAGATAATCAGTTCTCTTTTAGTGCCAGTAAATACAAAAAGAAAAGTACATCTATTTACATTTTAGACATTTCCAGACACTTCAACTACTATGTCCATAAATGCATGTTTCTTTATTCTCATATTCATTTTTCCTAAAGAACTTCTCACTGGCTCAGTTTTGTTGAATAATGGGTTCACTTTTCTTGAAAAGTCTTTCTTTCTCCTCATTTCCTCCTACCATGGATGATGTAATTATTCCACACTTAATGATGTTCCACTGACAGCTTAAACTGTTGTAAATTTTTCCCGTAGTCTCTCTTCCTTTTAATTTATTGATGATTATTACTTTCAAAATTTTTGTGCTGCTCCCTAGTACTTTATTCCCTCTTGTTGTACCTAGATATTTTCTTGATTTCAGTCTCTATATGACAAATTTAATTTTTGCTGATATAGCTGTGATTTCTGTGTGTCCTTGCTTTTATGGTATCTAATTCATTCTGCAACTATTATAGGTAGTTCTGCACATTTTAATGAAACATGAAAATGAAATATTTAAAAACATTTCCAATATTTTCTGGTAGAAAAAAGATGAAAATGTTGCTATCAGCTTGCTCCTGCCCTCCCTCCCTCAAATGTTTAAGATACTTACAAAGTGCATCAGAAGAAAAATCAAACTTAGAATTTCAGTAAACATTAAAGTGGCAAAGTTAAGGAGCTTTTAGTTTACTACATTTCTACCACCAGCTAAATGATACAAATTAAACAATACTCCATCTTGAGTGATATTAGTAGACCCAAAAAACTGAGTCTATTGATTGTAAATAGTGGTAGCAAAGTACTATGAGATTTTGGTCAAATGAAGAAACATACAGAGAGTGTGTATATTTTGAGGTATCATGGAAACAGTATCTTTCAATCACTGGCGAACTTAGTCAACCTACTTGAAACATGGGATTCTTGGAGCATGAATGGGTCTTGGTATTGTTCCACAGAGGAAATGCAACGTATTTTATGTAATTTTGTACCATTAAACATAGACTACATCTTTTTTATTGTGCCATAGGACATTCAGTAAACTGACCACATATTGTGCTATCAGGAAACGTCACTCACTTCACATTAAATGAAATGTGTTTCATTCTCTGAACATAATACATTAAAATTAGAAAGGAATAAAATCCAACATGAATATCATGTTATGTCCATGCATCTGGAATAATGTATTATAAAATCACTTGGAAGCTTTAAAAGAAGATGCTGTTAGAATGTGTTCATTTTTCTTAAACAGTAGATTGCTATTTCTTAGATATTGCTGCTCTCTAAATTATTTGAAGTTAATACTGTGACAATAAAAATAAGAAAATGATTTTTTTTACTCAAAAGATTAGAAAACTAGTTGGAGAAATACACACTCAAGTGAAATTAGAAAACTTGATAAAAAGGAACACTGAAAGTACACTAACAATGCAGGATAAATTCCCATCTTCGGATTTCTCTGATGGAAATATCTGAAAACTTTCTAAAATGGCATCACCCTAGGAAATCTGTGGCAGCAAAGATAGGGGAAGGAGTAACCTAGACCAGTTGAGCAACATTCCTGCAACTGAGTGTATCGAGCTGGCTCTACTTAATTCCTTGGTATTAGCCTTTTGAGGAAGATTTTAGAGAAATTCTTTAATTCTGCTACTGATAACAAGGGAGACAGAATGCTGGGGGTGTAAGGTAAAATGGCGAATGGCACTGGTACCACCCATTAAGATGTTACGTGAGTCCTTGGAGAACATAGCACAACTCCTGCATCTAGACCATCAAAGCAAATCTCTAGCCCTTCGAAATGCTAATACCCTTCCATCCCGCTGGGTCCTAACTGGCACACCTTTTAGTTCATGCCACTCACGGAAACCTCCCTTCCCTTATGAAAGACCGCCACTTCCACCATGCGGCACAGTTTCAGGGACGCCTGCCCTCTCGTCCTTGAGGCTTACTGCCCAGGAGCTCTCTCTTAATTTCTCTTCTACTAGGCCTGGTTCCTGTTCTTCCCTCCTTCCTTGCCTCCCCTCAGGGGGAAAGCATAGACATAGTGACTCAGTGTCTGTGAAGTGATTCTGAAGAGTCTGTTAAACCAGAGACATTGGTTTTGCTTTATCTCCTATGAGTAAGAGTGAAACACAACAAAATAGGTCTTTATTACTATAAAAGTCTACTATTTTAATAGGTTTAAACCTAAAATTAGAAGTGTTAAGAAAGCACTATATATTTATTTGGCAGAGATTGTTCTTGTTACAGTGAGGTTCTAAGTTTGAAAAAATATTGACTATAATGGGTTCGGACAAATTCAGAAAAGACAAATTTATTTAACAAAATAAAATTACAATTAAGTGCATGAGCAGACATTAATATTAATTATAATTTGAACATAAAAATTGCAGCAAAAATTGAAATGCCACTAAATCAGATTAACCAAAGATCAAATAAAATGTAAACCAGAGTATTGGTGAACAGGATTTCTCATACAGTTTTGGTGGCAGATAAAACTTTGCGAAGGACATATATCATTAAAAGACAATTTAATAATGCTTGTCAAATTAGACATTAGCAATTGAATATCTGCAGGCTTATGTAAAGTCATACACATATATGGATAAACCCTCAAAACAGTTCTTGCATTATTAATCAAATGACAAAGACAATTTAGGTATTAATAACTAGTTGAATAAATTAGATATCTAATATAAAAATATCTAATATAAAAACGAGGCAGATATCTATATATACTGAAGGAATAGTTTCAAAATGTTTTCAGCAAAAAAAAAAAGACATGATAGTGTTGCATGGGTATATATAAACTATGCTTACATTTGTGGGTACAAAAAGTAAACAAAATACACAATTTTAGAAATATATGCTGGTAACAAGATTTTTTTCCTTTTTTCTTTTCTTTGTTTAGAAAAGGGATTTTGTGCAAATAATACATAGATTCTCTGCCCACAAATTTGATTTCCCAGAAAAAATTAGATATTATTTAAAAGAAATCAGAAAATATTAATGGCACTGGATTCCTCTTTTTCCAAATAATCATTAAACCGAAAAATTAAAGTTTATGCCACTAGGAATCTCAAGTTAGAATTAAATATTCTCCAAAGTGGAAGTTACAGTGTATAGTGTCATCATAGGAATAGACTATGAGCCCTCATCCATTCACACCAACTTACCAGAGCAGTTAAACTAAATCACCACATGATTATGGTAAATAGTCCAATATGATTAAGCTTCAATATGTGAGGTCATTATAATCTTCTAAGATGATAATCCAAAATTAACACAGAAATCAAAAGATATTCTCTGAAGCTAGTTATCATACAGTTTGTTAGCTCCTTTACAATGTTGTTTTGCAATCAAAATACTAGTTCCTCCCCGAAAACCTACAGGGTCATTTGACATTTCACACTTTTAGGTTAAGTATCCGTAGGGAGCTGCAGGTGTGGCTGCACAGTGACGCAAGTCTGTATGATTAGGATGACATCTGTTTAGCTCAAACATGTGTAATGCCTTTAGTGTGCATGTGTGAGTGTTGGGGTAGAACTGACCTGCAAGCCCCATGACCTTGCATTTCCTTTGTCTAGTTCAGCCAAAGGTAACTGCTCCGCTCAGTGCTCATATAGAGTTTTATAGGTCTTTTAGGCTCTGTTGAAAGATGCAGTTCTGGTATTTTGCTCTTGTTTTATTCTCTGTGCATGAACTGCTCTTGGCTATTCCTTGGAAATATGCCATAGAGTTCCACCCATTCAGATGGAAGTGTTAATTTTCCTGTCACCTGTTTCTAAACATGCTGGTCTTGGGGAATGCAAGAGAAAGCAGTGCCATCACTGTGGCTGGAATGTGTCCTTTGCTTCTAGTGATTGTTAAGGCAAGCAGGGCAATTTTTGCTCTTGCTAGGGTGGAATGATTTATTGAGTGAACTATTTATTTTTTTGGAACACTTGACAGTTTTGACCTTTCATCCGTCAGCTCCTTGGAATTACTCTGCTTGGTAGATTGAAATTCTGCTTTCATTCAGCTCTGAGTGTTTTCATTTTCCTGTTATAGGAAAAACTGCCCTAGATTTACCCATGTGAGTTTACCTGATAGGTAAACAGGTGGCTTCCCAAGGCAGGCACAGACAGGACACTGCCAAGAACGTCTGTGAGGCACCATGTCTCTGCTGTAATCCTTCCCTAGTACTTGTTTTTTACAAAGCAACTTTTTATCTTTCTTACCAATTTAACTGTTGTCATGATGATAAAACTAACCAAGAAAACATTAGTATTACCATTTTTGGAAAAAAATAGAGTTTGGTTTGAGGAAAAAAACTCAGGTTTGTTATTTTCAAGAATGTCATTCATATAGATATTTTTGAAAGACAATGATAGAAGTTGTATGGTTTTTATTTCAGTTATTTAGCTGAGATATTTCAAAATTTCTACCTATGATGAAAAAAAATATATTGTAGTACAGTAAGATAAGTTTCTCCTTCCCTCACAGTATTGAAGGTGAATTATAAGACAATTAAACCTTGACAATCTTTCTAATATTATAAGGGCAAAATTGATAAAACAAATGCTGGCATGGATGTGGAGAAAAGGGAACAATTTTACACTGCTGGTGGGAATGCAGTTTGGTCCAGCCACTATGGAAAGCTGTGGGGAGGACCCTCAAACTATTAAAAGTGAATTACCATTTGATTCAGCAATTCTACTTCTGGAAATCTACCCAAAGAACACCAAACACTAATTTGAAAAGAGACTTGGACTGGCATGTTTATTGCATCACTGTTTGCCATAGCCAGAATATGGAAACAACACAAGTGCCCCCAAACAGATGAATGAATCAGAAAGTTGTGCTATATGTACACAAATAGAATACTATTCTGCAATAAGAAAGACACTTCTGATGCATTTGTGATAATATGCATGTAGTTAGAAGTAATAATGGTAGCAAAAATAAGCTGGAAGGATTTAGGGATTTAGGGAAAGAAAAAAGAACAAGTAAAACTTAAAACTAACAAACTGTCAGCAGAACTGAAGCATATATAGCAAGAGGGGGAGGGGATAACATCACAGGATAGATGGGCACAAGAGATTAAAATGATGGTTCACAAGCAACAGGGTGGTGGGAGAATTCAGGGTATACAATGATGTAAAAAATATAAACATGCAACCAAATAAAAAGTAGAATGAGCAAAAAAGAATTCATGGAAATTAGTCATTGCCAAAAGTCTGGCAAATCACTGTTAACAGGAAATTTAACAAGTTGGTTTGGGTGCATGAAAAATACAAAATAAAAACAAAAATAAAACATGAAAAAAATTGGTAAGGAAGTCTGATATTCTTGACACCTAAAAAGATATTACTGATACTTATGAATTTTAAGAAATCTGGTTATCTACTTCGTAGTGAGACAAGGACTTTCATGTCTACATTTGACATCTATTTGACATATATTTACTGTTTTTCTTCCTAATGTTGTCACAATGTCTCTCTATCTTTGAAGTATAACTGAAAGAGGATATGAAATACTTTAAGAGTTCATCATTCTGAATAGATGCTGGAGTGAAAACAACCTTATACTCACTATAATAGATACCTAGTCTTGTTTTTGGGCCTGTACTAAAAGATGCTGTTGAGTTTCCAAGAATAGCTGTCAAATGAATCATCTTGTCTTAAGCAAAACTCTCGAGATTCAAGGAGCACACTTCAGAGTTTATTACACCAAAGAGTTTTCTAAAACAGGAAAATTGAACTCTGATACCATTCATCATTCATATTTTTCTTTGTTAAATAATTTATAGTTATCTCAAGTGTAAGACATACTAAGGTACTAACATTATATTCTCTTCCCCTTGTGTCCTCTTTGATGACAAGAAAAATCTTTCACATTAGGACATTAAAGACAAATTACATCTCCTTAAGGTTGAGCCTGTAGAATTCTACGAGTTCTTCCTATCTTCAACCCTACTCTTTGGAACATACATTCTAGTTGCTCTGAGAATCTTGAGAATGTACATTTGTTCACTTAGTCTATGTCTGTGGTGCCCCTTTTACTATTTGGTACTTTATGTTTTGGGAAAAAAAAAACAGTAAATGAGACAAAGTGTTCTCTAGTAGAAAGCTTAAGGACAGGAATGTAGCTTCTAAAATGTTGTTTTCTCATATGTGTAAGGACTACAACCCTTTACCTAATTTTTGTAGGTATATGTTAGTTTATTGTTTCAAATAACTTTTCAAAAAAGTACTCTTGTAGATCTCTCTACCCTTCATTTCACCCCATTAATTCTCAACTTTTACCATTAGAAAGAAAATCTCACAAAGTCAAAAAATTTTTATTTATTCTGTTCTTAAGAAGTAAAGAATTGCTGGTTCATGAACTTGATAAAAATTGTTCTTATAATGGTGATTATTCTGTGCTATACATCACACTATTTTTAAAATAAGGAGTATGATTCACTGTATCTGGATTGGACCTAAGAGATTGTTCCATATTTCTAGCAAATCCAAGATGAAACTTGGATGTTGCTGGACCACTGTGAATAGCAAGGTTGGATGAAGCAACAGCAAGAATTACAGCGAGTCCAATATTCCCCTCAGACTCAGTTACAGTTTATAAAGTTTGTTTATTCAGAGAAATTGCTAAACATCACTATCATTATAAATGGATTATTACACTATTTATATCATAAATACAGAAAGTACAAAATTTTTAGGATAAAGGTTTTTTTTCTTTATGTCATTCAAGCTATTTATGTTTTAGCAACTAAGATTTTACATAGCATAGTAGTTAAAACCAAAATGTGACAATGTAACTTTAAGCAAGTTATTTAATCTCTCTAAACCTGTTAATTCATCTATAAAATGTGGATAACTAATATTACTTGCCACATCATGATCATTAAATGAGATGATACATTTTAGAAACTCATAATTTTTATACAAATTGTAAAAAAATGTGTTCAATTAAAGCTAGTCTTCTGTTATGATATGCAAAGATACAGAGGTTAAAAAATAAAGAAGGTTTTATCTGACACAGATGATACCATTTAGCATGGAAATAAGATGTCTCTTAATAATTCAACAATGGCAAGACTGATGAAGAACAACAAAGTGCAAGTGGTCAGAAGAACTGATTTTTTTCACTTTGGAAACAGGACAGCTAACAGCTATTGCAGGCTCACTGTGCATCAGCCAGTGTTCTTGTACTTCATATAGAGATTTATTTAGTCCCCACAATAATTTTGTGATAGAGTAAGTCTTTATTCTCCACTTAAGTAGAGAAGAAAGCAGCAGAGAAGTTAACTTGCCCATTGCTTGCCCATTGGAAGCAGCAGAGAAGTTAACTTGCCCATTGCTTAGAAGTAATTGATCTTGGTGTCAAAGGACATACCAGTTAACCAAGGTATTATTCCTGTCTAAAAAGACGTAAACTGAAGGTAAACGCTGAGCTGAGTTTTAGCAACCAGATAACATTAAAATTAAGGTGGGAAAGGAAATGATTGATAAAGGGATTACTAACTAGATTGGTATGGGCAAATGACTTAACACTGCTGGTGGGAGTACAAGCTGGTCCAACCACTACGGACAACTGTGTGAAGAACCCTCAAACAATTGAAAGTGAAACTACCATTCGACCCAGCAATCCCACTACAGGGAATCTACCCAGAGGACACAAAATTTATTCATTAGGACACCTGTATTCATATGTTTATTGCAGCACTATTTGCAATTGTCAAAATATTGAAACAACCCAAATGCCCCCAAATTGGTGAATGGCTAAAAAAGATGTGGTATATTTACACAATGGAATATTATACATCCATCGAAAAGATAAACTTTTTACAGCAACATCATGGATGGAGCTAAAAGGAAGCATGTTAGCAGAAATAAGCCAGAAAAAAATATATGGGATGATCTCATTTAAATTAAGGACTTAAGTAAACAGACAAGAAAAATTTAAAACTGCCAACAGAACTGAAGCATAGATCAAGAGATGGGGAGGAGAGTAAAACTGGGGGAGGGCACAGGAGATAAAGAAGGTGCACAGGTGATTTGGTGATGGGAGAATATAGGGATAAACGATGATGTAATATTTGTGTTTGTATATATATTTTCAATCAAAATAGTGTTTAAATATAAAAAAATAGTTGAAAGAATTGATAAAATAATTTATATTTTCTGAAATTTTATTCAAGTGACATTAATTGCCAGGGAATGGGCTTCTTCGATTCCTTAGTGGTATTCTTTAGAAAAGACAACCTTGCTGAAAACAGACCACAAACCCAGAAGTTGACATATATTTAGGAGAATCACGTTCTCTTGAGATTATGAAAGACCTGCATTTTTCTGGGTTAGATTTGGCTGAAATATTGCTTTTCATTTCCAGCAGTTAAACTTTTATTTTCTTATCAATAGGTACTTTTATCTTCTAAATCTGCTATAAGATAAAGAAATTATATTTGTCCAATTATAAATTATATCTGTCCAATTATAAATTATATTTGTTCTAGTCTAGTCTTGTTTCTTTTATCATTGGTATTATCTTATTCCCTCACAAAGCAGCTAGAACTTTGCGTGGTTAGGATCGATTCAATTTGTCTGGTTTATTATTGTGGAAGTTCAGAGATTATTCATAGAAGTATAGAAGTTAGTTGGCTAGTTGCTTCCCTTTTCTCCTACTTAAGGTTTCTTAAACTTTCTCATCCTTCCTAAGCTCCTCCTTTCCTCTCTATTTTCAGTAGGTACACAGACATGACTCAAGGGACATGAATATATTTGTAACACAACCGTTCAACCCTTCAACAGTATTGGAAGACCAGTTTTTATAAGTTCATTTTTCTGCAGTGCAAGGATAATGCCTTTCAAGCATCCAGAGATCTGTGAAGATAAATATGAAAAGTATCTTACATTTCTCAAAAACCTTTTTGTAGTTTCAGTATCATTTTTATGGTAAAATATATTTTATGGTAAAAGTATATAAAATAGATAAAAACATATTTTTTACTATATATTTATGGTAAAATTATATTTTTATGGTAAAAATATATAGGTCTATGATTACTGTGTTGTTGGCAACATTCGAAATCACCTCCTCTGGAGTCAGTTGAACATATTACCGTTTTCTCTCCATTAGGTCCAGTCAGGGTGTTGACCTTGGCCACATCAGTGTCCAGGAGCTTCTTCACAGCCTATTTGACATGTTTTTTTGTTGAACCTCACATCCACCATGAACTTAGGTATGTTGTTGTCTTCTGTCTTTTTCATGAGTGACTTGGTGGTCAGAAGAAATCTGATGGCCTACTGATTAAATATGTGCTCTCCTAAGAATGTTTGGGTTGCTCTTGGAGCCCATCTTGGGCCATAGGAAGGTGGGTGATGTGTATCTTCTCTTGTACGAGAGAGGGGGAGAGGGAGGAGGGAGGGGGGAGGAAGGGAGAGAGACTGTATGCCTTTCAGCACTTTAGGAGTGGCGGGACTGCTTTCACTACCCTTGGCACTAACTTTTTGAAAAGGATCTTCAAAGCTGGGGCAGTCAATATTTTTTCCCAAACGTGTAAGCCTTTGCTAGTTCTACTGGACCATATTAAGTAATAGAAGTATTGATAGTGGTAATAATAGTAATGAAGAGATCAATGGGCACATTTACACTTAAAATAGAACAATGACTTTTAAATAATTATCTTCTCCTATTTCATTTCTTTGAACTCTCCTTTCCCATTTCTTTAATGATTACCACTCTTCTGTACCTGTGGATTCTACTCTAGTAGTTGCTCTATCTCAGGATATATCCGAAGATGATGATATATTTATTGAGCATCTATTTTATGCCTACTTGCTAAGCGTTCTCAACTATCTTCTTGTCACTAGTTAATATTGTGCGTATTATTCACCTTTCTCTTGAAAGTTTGCATTTTAGTCTTCATTTTTCTCATTTTAAGAAAATAATAGAACAGTTTGCTTAAAAAAAATGTGTGATGAGAGGAAAGGGGCCCTGAGATGAGGTCTCTGAAATGCACTTGCTTTGTTGCTGTGGAAAGTCTAAAAGCGTGTGGGATGTTTTTGAGGACAGATCCATTTGTGGATATTAAAACTGAAATTCTCTAAGTCACACAAAAATTGTTAAAATGTGTTGTCCATCCTTTTTTTCAGTCTTAGTCTAGGGTATATAGTTCTTCATTGGGCAAAGAAGAATATATAAAACCTGTAAGTTCTTAGAAGCTTTAAATATTGGATATCTCAGTTACCACAGATACAGTTCACCAAGGAGAAGTAGCTGTTTATTTGGCAAAGATTGTATACTTAAAAACAAACACATTATGAAGCTGGGCGTGGTAGTGAGTGCTTATAGTGATATAGTCCAAGTGCTGGGAGGCAAGAGGCCTGGGATTGCTCGAGTTCGTGGGTTCAAAACTATTTTGGGCAACATAAGGAGACCTAGTCTTGAAAAAGTAGCTGGGTGTGGTGGCAGGCACCTGTAATCCACTTACCTGGGAGGCTGAGGCTGGGATCACTTGTGTCTGCGGGATTGGGACTACCCCAGGCAACATAGCAAGACCTAGTCTCAAAAACAAGCAAACACACAAAACAAAACCAAAACCAAAAAAATATGCATGACTTTCTAAATGTTTTGGATGCAAATGATTTGAACATTGTAGCAGCTCCAGTCTCCACTGAGTTTAGATTTTGAAATGGACTGTCTCACCAAGTCCTTGTCATCAGATACATACTGGTTTCTCATTTATTGTTTCCTCATAATCAATTTCATCATTTTTTGGGAATAGGGTCAAGATTTACTTCTAATTTTCTCCAAAGACCAAGACAGTGAAGTTATTAATTATTGACTACTATATCTTATTTAGAGAGAAAATATTAGTAAGTCTGAACTTAGTGCTGTCTGGGTCATGATGACCAGGAAAATATTATTTATTCTTCCACATTTGGAGACAGAATATTTTTACTATCTTAACTTTAAATATTATGATGTGCCTTGCCTTCATTTTCTAAAAGAAAAAAAAAGAAAAAAGAAAATTCCCTAATGCTCCTTTTTTCATTTTGGTCCTAATTTCCAAACTTAGATAATAGCCAAAAGTACTTAAGAAAATATCTGCTACATTAGCCCTGTTCCTTAAGCTAGAATCCTTAAGCTAGAATCTTTGCTGTTATTCTTGATTTTCCCTTTTCCTTCTCTGTCATGTTCAATTGTTTATAAGACCTGTTGATAATATAACTGAAAGACTCTTGGATCTGGTTGGCATACTATACTCTATAACTTAGCATATTCAGCCTTTCAGATATGTTGTAACTAGAAAATAAAGAATTCTTAAAATTTATATTTGTGCTTTTATTGTCTACATTTATATTTACATATATATATTACAACATTTTATTCCCCAAGGTTCTCCCACCACCATGCCACCTGTAAGCCGTCACCCTGATATCTTTTGCTTATCCCTCCCCTGATTTCTCTCCCTCCCTCCTACTTACATTTTTCACAAAAGAATACTACAAATACATTGCACTTAGACTCAGAAATGACTTAAAAAAGTAATATACCATGACCAAATGTGCCTCATTTTAGAAATGTTGGATGTTTAAGTGATGACCTGAAAGATTGGTTAAATTTATCATGATTTCCAAGTTTAATATAAAACTTAATAAACTAGAAATACATGCTTTACTCATTATTTTTATATCTATATCAAAACAAAAGCCAAAATTGTACATAGTAAATACTAAAATATAAAAAATCCCATTAAAATCATCAGTAAACAAAGATGCTCATTAACACCATTGCTATTTAAATTTACTCTGCTAAACTCATAGTTAGGAAAAAGGCAGAAAGTGCACAGAATTGGAAAGGAACTGATTTTTTCATTATTAACAACTGATCAACTTAAGAGAATTACTTGAATACTGTGGGGATGAAGAGACAATAAATTTAGTAAGACAGTAAATTTAGTAAGCTATCTTGATAAAGTTAGGACCTCATGTTTGTGATATTTCTTTTGTACCAAGAGCTTTAAAGTAAAGCAAATAAGATACTCTTTACAAATTTACATCAGCATATAAAATGCAAATCTGTCACAAAGTATTTAGAATTTATGTGAAGAATACTGTAGAAATTGGGAAAGACATAGAGATAGTCTTGAATGAATGGGAAGACATTCTGTTTCTGGATAGAAAGATGGCCTTTTATAGATTTTAGCTCTTCCAAACTTAAATCTATAAACTTAATGTTATAGAAATAGTTAGAAATAGTTAGATAGAAATAGTTAGAAATAGATAGAAATAGTTGCAGAATTTTGGGTAATAGTAAGATGTGTTCAAAAGTCAAAAACATAAAACTAACCCAAAAAATTGTTATGTAGTAGTACAATGAATGAATACTTTTATCATGTATATGTTTTACTATAAAGCAACTAGGATTTAAAAAGTTTAGCCTTGGCTTATTAAGAAAGAAGCAAATCAATAGGCCTGAGTGGAATATAAGTGAAAGTAAACACACATGAAAATTAAGTGTAAGGCAATAAAATGATTAAGTGGTAATCTAAAACATATATAATGCTGTTGTGACTAGCTAAGTATTTAGGGAAGACTAAGACCAGACTTTTACTTCTCTGCTTATGTCAAAATAGATTCTTGTTTGGCAAAAATCTTACAATATTTTTTCTGGTATTAACTCTAACAAACATTCCTTTTTGTTTCTACACCAGCATCATCCATGGACTTATATAAATTGTTTCTGAATAATTGAGTTACATGAATCATATAACAATGCTCTGAAGTTCATAATATTTGCTGATTGTTTTTCATGTCCTCCTTATCAAAATATAATCACCGCTATGAACATTTGGAGAATTAGAATGTTCAGTTGAAATCCACTTTGCACACTTGATAGTAGACATCTTATTGACAAATTGGGGCCTCTCAAAGGGAGGTATTAAATATGAACTCTGAGCTACTGATAAGCACAAGGTCACAATACATAATTAAAGGAACTCAACTTAAAGGTGAAGAAGTGCAAATGAGTGAGACCACTGATAATTACATCTGTTTACCCACATGTAGACTTTGTCCTGTAACTCAGACTCTGATCTTTTAGAAGTTTGCTTACACAAAGAAACAAATGCTTCCTCTAGGAGAGCTCAAGTTAATTCCATTTAATCAAAACCTGGTATTTCCATTTATCTAATTCAGGATACTTGATGTTGGGAGAATAGAAAAAAGGAATTAGATGTCCTTGACTGAGTGATTGTCCAGAGAGTTGAAGGACAAAAGTATTTTAGTCTCCAGGGAATACATGACATTAAAGACTTAGCTAAAGTCACTCTGTTCAGTGATGAAACATAATGAAGGCTACAGCAACTACAACTAGACCCTCAGATGTCCATATATCTAGTATCAAATGACTGAAACAAAAGATCATATGCTACTTTGTAGAGGAAAGAACTCATAAGTACTTCCAGAGGTCTCTGTACCTATTTAAGAGTTGGGTTTTCTTCCTTGTGTAAAATTTCTATTTGTCTTTCTAACAGAGAAGTTAGTGGTGATGATAGTGATCACTTTCTCTCTAGTTTCAAGAATGCTAAACAGGAAGTATGATGATCAAAGGAAGACATGTCTCCCAGAGAGTCTAGACTGGAATCTGGAGGCAGTAATTGAAAATGTTTTGATTGTGGGCCTTTTAGAAAATGGTTACATGCATCTTTGTGATTGTAGTATGAGGGCTGCTTTAGTCAGGCAGCATTGAGTTTTTTCTTAAAGTGAGGGACAGAGTGGACAGTTATTACATACAGGGCATGTCAATCCTATAAAATGTCCATCTTGTATCTAGACCCTTCCATTTAGTTTCAGAGCTAACTATAATCTAGAAAACTTGAAAGTGACATATACTCTTGTTAGCAGTTTGCATTTTATTGATGGCCCATGACTTCAGCTTTTACCAATCAGTGAACAAGAGTAAATTTTCAGTTAGTAACTCATGACTAGTGACTAGAGAGGCTAGTGAACTAACTGCTGTATTTTCACTAGACTCAACTACATTATAGTATTTATGGTAGCCATTGACATTTTTCAACAGTAGCAATGGCACAAGTATACTGGGACTATCCAGAGGCCAGTGGCCCAGTGCAGGGAGCAGAGATCTTTATGTGGTGTATTCCTATGGTCTGTTTATATATTGTTAATTGTCCATGTTGGCCCAGTATCTTTTTTGGATATTGGGAGTTAATGAATATGTTTTCAATAAGTTACTTTTCTACTTAATATAGCTGGAATTAATTTGTTTTGCTTACAGCCAATATTTAGCATGCAGCTGCATGCATTTATTTCTACTTGCATACCCTGTTACCCACTGAAGTATTTAGTCAGTCTCTTCTTACTCATTGTCTAAGAAAATAGGATTGAGTCAAGCAGAAAATGCTGGCTTTGTTTTTGAAATACTTCAGCTTTGGAATGGGAGTAATAAAAAGTCTGGGACAGAATCAAGAGTTCTTGTAGGTCATCTCAAACTAGCAAGAAATTCTTGGAGATTGAGTAAAGGGACTGAGTAAAAGACCCATCTGGGAGAGATGCTCTTGCAAGCTTTTGTAATGTGGCCTTCTGAAGGCAGCAAGCCCCTAGGAGCAACTGTATGGTTTTTAAAACACAAGGTTTCTGTGTTCTAAATAGGGTATTTTTTAAAATGCCTGTGTTGAAAGTCTGTGTTTATGCAAAGCAAATGAATCAATGATGATGTAGGCTGTGTTCCCAAATCTTGTCATTGTGAAAATCCCTAGAATCTATCAAAACCCCAAGGAAAATGAGAAGAAAAAATTGGAGCTTAGGTTTTTCAGCAACCAAGTGAGACAGAGACTTAGATGTTAAGTTTAGAAAAACATATATTATAATTTCTTTATGCCTGAACTGAAACATATCTGTTGTCAATTTTTTGAAACTAAGAATATTAAAGATCCAGACACAACTGAAATCTTAAAAACAATCTAATATTAATGAAGTCATTTAAAAAAATAAGCCCCAGAAATGTAGAAATTTAATGGTTGCTGTGCTTGAAAATGTAAAATACTTAAATCTACATCAACATGGTAAATATCAGATAAAAGATAATTTAATGTTTTACAAAGTATTTAAAAGGAATCCCATATCACAATAAAAAATAAGGTTAGGATAAAGTAGCAATTAACAGCAAAAGAAAAGAAATTCAAATGTTTAAGAACATATATTCAGTGTTGCTGACATTATTAAAGTTGAGCTTAGAACATTGAAAAAATATCCTTGTTGAGTACTCATTCTGTAATGTAGTAGTGATAGAAATAATGTCTGCGTAACATTTATTATATGCCAGACATTTTTCTAAGCATTTTGAGTCAGCTTATATAATCACCATAAAATCTAAGGGAAAATAATTTATTTTTGTCATCTACAATTTAATATTTATTGATAAGGCATATTTGTTAATTGTCTGTTGAGTATTCAGTACTTAGAACAGTGCCTTGCTCATAATATGCGCTCAAAAATTTTTTTTTGTTTTGATTTACAAATGAGGAAACAGGTACAAAGGTGCTAAGGATCTTGCTCAAAGCTGATAGTTGCTGAGCTATTTCTGGCATCCAACTCAGTCACCAAAGTAGTCACTGGCGTTTGAACTCTAAATTATTATACTAAACTAATTAACATAAAATGTTTGCAGTATGTAGCATCTACAAGATATGAATGGAAAGACAACATCAAAACTGATTTTCTAACTTTTTTGCAGGGCTATTTGGCACTATATATCAAAGTGAAGAACACATACCCTCTGACAATGATTGTACTGCAGGCAGACTCAACAGAAAGATTAACTTAGATGAGTATTTACTGATATGCTAGTGGTGGCAAGACATGAAAAAAAAAAGCATTCAACAGTAGGATTGAATAAAGATACTACTGTGCCATGCTGTTTTTGAAAGATGATCATTAAGAAGAAAATACTATATCCAGAACAATTAATATATTCCTCCATTTGCTTAAGTTAGCCCAATATACTCTGTCTCTGTGAGTGTGATATCTCTATCACTTGCTCTTAGCTATCTCCATACATCTCCTACACACACCCATGTATGCAGTTGTGTGCGCACATATACACTGTCAAACTTGTCATTTTCTGCAGAAACAGGCATATATTTGATTGTGTATTTCCTTTATAGCTTTTGAAATTTATTATATGCAGCAGTCTTTAAACAAAAAGATAAAATGCAAACTAAGTATTTGTACTTATCCAAATATATTTATGTAAAGTTATGAATTTTTCTCCATGAAAAAATAAGAGGAGGGTTGTAGAATTAGAAACAGAGATGCAAGGATTGGAAAGCTTTCTATTTATTCATGTTGTTTAGTTTTTTTTAATAACAGGAATAGATAATTTAAATCTAGAATAAAAATTTTCCTCCAATTTGGAGATGCACATCTCTAAAAAATTAATATTAAAAGCAGGTCAAGATTAGAAAAGTTGTGTTGTTTTAAGGCTATAAATGGATTTGGAAACAATTTATTCTAGTCAATCATGGATATTAAGCAATCCGTGAAAACTTGATGTGTACTCAAGTTTCAAGTATTTTTGGTGATGTTTTCAAAAGATCATAGGCTTATTAGACTGAGATCTCATAGACATTACTGTACTGTGATAAATAGTATGAGACTGAAGAAAGTACTTTGGAAAAATTTAAAAATAAAATATTTTGTAGTGACAATATGTTTCCCTGTAGGATTTTAAAAATTGTGATTTTTTAAAAATTAAATTGCAAGGAAGAAAGGATAAAGAAGTATTTATAACAATTTCTACTACCAAACAGGACTTTATGTCTTATGTAGTAATTATAAAAAAAAATCAAATTTCCAAAAAAAAGGGGGGCAGGGGAAGAAAATACCCAAGTGGCATAAACTTCTTCCTGTACTTTACCTTGACAGGAAAGGATCAAGTAAATTATGGGATTATTTATGGCAGACTTGAAGATAAAATTCATAATTGGAAACAAAATAATTTCATATATATGGCAAACATTCTGGAGATTACTGCAGTTACGTTTTATCAGTAAGATATGAATTCATCTGTCAGGGCAATACTGTAGTATCACCTGGGGACCAACAGAGACTAAGAACTTAAAAAACTCATAGCAGGAATAAAGAAGGTAGCAGTATGTACTCTCATTTCCTTAAGATTAGATTCTAACTTTGAAAATATAAATTTGGCATACATAATGGGGGGAATGAAATAATTCAGCAGTCATAATTTTTTACTATAATGTTAGAAGGAAAATAGGAAAAATGTGTGATTACTCACCTCTTTGTGGACAATTTTGATACAGAATTTAAAATTCAATTCAGTTAACAGTTAAGATAATTTATAGTAAAAAAATTCCCTCTATTCTCAAGTACTGGAATATGAATAGGAAAAAAGATTTCTCAAAATAACTGGCACCTATAATGGAAGGTCTTTTAGAGGTTGAAACAGTTGACTGAACAGATACAGTAAAGAGTGGGACTATTTAAGGGCTTGAAAATAATTGATGTAAACACTTAAGCTGGAGAAATCAAGAACCTGAAGTGTTAAATTAGTTGCTTAAAATTAATCCAATAGCCCATTGTGAGCTTGAGCAAAATGGAATTACTGAGTGGGGTATTTTGAGGGAGATAAATTCATGACTAGAAAGACTAAGATAAACAAATCAACTAGGGTTGCTTTATAACATACAAAAGGAATAAGATTGGAACAATATGATGCATGTAAATTTAAATAGAAAAATCAGAGTTGAGGTACAGTTTGGAGAAAGAACTGGAAAACTTGCCAATCACAGATGCCTTGACTATAATTTGCTTACTTAAAAAAAATCTCTTTATATTGCTGTTTTCGTTGGAACATATTGTTAAAAATTGATGAAGGAAGGGAACCTGTCCCAGGAGAGATGAAGAAAAGTTACAAGAGAGGTTGAGAAGCAAAAAGAGAAGTGTACAGAGAGATTTGAAGACAGAGTTAGAGCCAAAGATATGAGACTGAGAGGTAGAGTGAAGGAAAGATTCTGCCTTCCTTTTCCTCCTTTTCTACACAGCTCCTGTTTGCTAGTGAGACACAGATCAGATATACCAGTCTAGTAAATACTGACTGGTGCAGTGTTGAACGGGAGGGAAATGTGTGCCCACCACCACACAGGATTTTCCTCTTTCCTAGAGATGGCGGCTGAGTGATCTTGGTGGGTGTTCTTGTTTTACTAGCATCTCTGACCAGGGAGTAAACCTCCTGTTTTTCCTTTCAAGTTCAGAAAATTGCGTGTATGTGCACAGAGAAAAAGAAGTCTATCCTGCTTAAAGATTCTGTTTCTACCAACTGGATAATATGTGAAATTCCACATATGAAAACTTGATTTCTTTTATCTCAGATTCCCTTAAAAGACCTATAATATTGTGAAACACTTAAAATTGTTTCCATTCATTTCTTACTTAATGGAGATGAGTTTTAGGAACTTTTATGACAGCTCCTTTTTTATGGGAAGAAAGGAGGGAAGGAGTGTGAGAACACTAAGTACTTGCTGTATCTCATTGACGAGGAGGAAGAAAGGGCGAATGGGAACAGATGTGCTTACATCTGTGCCTAACTTTCTGTCTCTGGCTCTCTCACAAACTCATTGTAACACTAAAATCATGCCTCCAGCATGCAAAGGTTGACTCATTAGTTTGGCTTCTTAGTGATCTAACATATTTGCTGTCTCCAAAGCTTTCTAAACATTCCTTAAAGTTGTTATAATTGGGAATCTTGGAAACATCAAAAAAAAAGTTTAAAAATTGTCACATGTTAAGAATAATTTGCTTGTTAATTGTGGCTAATTTTTAAAACAAATATAATGTGCTATTAAAGATAATTGTTACTGTTTAGATGAATAGAAACTAAGTGTAGTAAAATAAGACATCACAACCTCAACAATAAAATAATCTTCAATTTTCAAAAAAGTAACAGATGAGAGAATAACAAAAATATATCAAATATCAGAAAAATATAATATATTGTCTTTGTTAAGGACAGAATCACTTATGTTTAGCTTTTTTGAAGGTCGTCTGTGTGCAACTTCTATGAGATATATGTAAGACAAAATTGAGCAAAAGTAATTACACCCATATAAATGAAATGACAACTTAAGCAGCAGTAGATACTTTAATGCAAAAGCATTCATTGAGAACATGAGGTAAATCACCCAAAAAAGTTATGTGTCATGAATACTTGTCCACTTTAAGTAGCTTTGAAATTCTTGGAAACTTGATCCAGAGAAATAAAAAAAAAAATCATTGTGTAGAAAGAATTAGCTCATTTTTTAGAAAAGAAGAGATCAAGTAGGCAGTAAAACAAGTGGGAGTCCAAAGACTTTGAAAAAATAAAGAAGTTGAATATGAAGACATAACCTGGAATTGAAAAATGTGCTAGTGACAAACATACCATCTGCCAAGTTTAGAACGAGGCTTGAAGAAAATATTTGCAACATTAATAAGAAAGTTAGAAGCAGTGATAATTCAAAGATCTAGAAATGACTAAAAACCAAACAAAGTAAATTACACTGAGATAAAACTACCAATTAGCTGAGTAAGATGATTAAAATTACTAATAATAAGTGGTATTTTTAAGAGAGAAGAATCAGATGGATAGACAGTAAGAAAATAAATTTGTAAGATTTCTTAGCAAACATTTTTTGACAGTATTCATACTTTAGTACATTCCCACTGGCATGGTCAGGTCAAACATTTGTGAAAAGGGAACACCCTAAGATACTTACTGCTGCACAGTGCAAACACGTGATATTAAAATCTGTAAATTGATACTGGAAATACTAAAAGTATAGTACCTCACCATTAATGTGGTAAAGAATGAGATAGCTCTTCATGAAATGACATGGAAAATGCTCATTATTATATGAAAATGGTGACTCAGGAAACAGAATTTAGCCTTAACTTATAAATATGCATATATGTAAATGTGTACACACACAAAGACAAACACTTAAATGCAAAGAAGTCCACAGGAATACTTAGACATTTAGCATCATCATGTTGATACATGACTGGGAAAATAAAGAGAAAAGGGCTTTATTGGTATTTACTTTAAAAGTTTGTTTCTAATGTTCTTAAATTGTTAATTTGTGGACATTATTTGATTTCTGCCTTCAGGTATATATAGTTTTCCCCCAACATACCACCCATGATCCATCTCCAATATCCTTCTGCTCTTCTCCTGTTTTGATGCCTCTCCCATTCTCTTCCCCTGCTGTGTCTCTCAGATCTATGATCAGCTTGCAAGTTTTGTCATTTTCCTGATCCTTTGTTCCTTTTCTCTTGTTTCCACAGGTAAGTTTAATCATGTGATGTTTATCTTTTTTCCTTCTGACTTATTTCACTGAGTGTAGTCCCTTCCAGCTCCATCTGTGTTGCTGCAAATGGCATGAGTTTATCTATCAATGGTTTCACTAATATATGGGATATAGTGGAAAAATAAACAAAAGCCTTGAGGAACAGTCAAAACAAGCTAAGCACCAAACTGAAGCACACAACTTTGGGAAGGAGGGAAAGGGGGGGGGGGAATGGTAGGGAGGGTGGAGGGGGGTAAATCCCTGGGATTACAATGATGTGAAATTTATATATAAATTTTTTTAAAAGTTTGTCTTTTTAATCACTGAATAGTATTCCATTGTGTATATGTACCACATCTTCTTGATCTATTCACATCTGTTTTTGGGACATGAGGGTAGATTTTTAGTATTTTTGAGGACCTCCACGCAGCTCTTCATAGTGGCTGGACCAGTTTACAGTCCCACCAACATCTTAAAGTTTCTTTTTACTCCATATCCTTGCCAGTATTTGTTGTTTCTGCTTTTTCTAATAAGGGCAGTTTTCACAGATATGTGGTAGCATCTCATTGAGGTTTTGATTTACATTTTTTCCAGTAAGAGATTGTAAACTTGTTCTCACTTACAAACCTTTTTTCATGTGCCTTCTGGCTTTACTTCTTTGGAGAGATGTTTGTTTAGTTATTTTGCCCATTTTTTGATCGGGTTGCCTTGTTTTTGTAGAGTTCTTTATCTTTGTTCTCAGCCCTTTATCAGATACATGGAGTGTAAATATTTTCTCCCATTCAGTAGGGTGTTTTTTCCACTCTAGTTACAGTTTCTTTCACTGGAGAGAAGATTTTTGGTTTGATGCAGTCCCAGACATTTATGTTTTCTTTTGTTTTCCTTGTGACTGGGGACAAATCCCTAAAGACATCACTAAAACTTAGGTCATGAAATGTTTTGCCTGTGTTTTCTTATATGTGTTTTATGGTTTTAGGTTGTACATCCAAGTTTTTGATCCACTTTGAGTTTATTTTGTTGTATGTTGTGAGATCATGGTCTCATTTCATTCTTTTACTTATAATTCTCCAGTTTTTCCAGCAACATTTATGGACGAAAACCTCTTGAATTTTAAGCTACTTTACTTCTTACTTTTGTCAATTATTTGCTCAAGGTAAGAAGTTGAGACTAAAACCCTGCAGAAGTTAGGCAAAGCAGGCTTAGAAGAGCTCCAGAAGATCCTGTGGCCAGGGAGAAATGACATATGGAGTTTACATCTGCTGAACAAACCTCATAAGGCTTTGGCACCCAAGATTCTGTAAAGAAATGTAGACTAGACAAGCATGCCCTTCATCTTGATGTTTCCCTTCGAAAGCTGGCCAAATTCTTAAATTATATGGGACAAAAGGCTTAAATACTAAGCAGAAATATTTGAAAAACAGGGGGTAGGGTCAGTTTCAGTATTTTCACTCAGTGCTGAGAAGAGAAAATTGGAATTTTAAGATCAGCCAAAGAAGAGTGCTCCTTTCAAATATCTCATTACATTGGTAGCCCCAAAAAGCAAATTTTGTGGTAGATAGAAACTATAATTTTGCCCAAATCAATGCAATCCACAATTGGATTAAGGTGCTCTGCCCTCATTAGATAGGATAATCACTCCCTGGAAGAAATAACAGCCAGAGTCTATAATTTTTTTCTCTACATAGGGTCTTATATTTAAAAAAATGTCTATAATACTTTAATTAAAGACCAGTAGGGGAAAAAAGGCAGGAGAAACAAAGAAAAACATGAACCTATTTAACATTACAAGTCTGAAGAGATATGAAGTGCCCATTAGATTAATCCTCCACCCATTCTTCAAATAATGGCTATTAACTGTCAAAAAACTGGACAAAGATAAAAACACACTATTGCCATTGCGAAGCAGTATTGCCGTGTGTGTGTATATGTGTGTGTATCTGTGTCTGTCTGTCTCTCTTTGTGTGTGCCTGCAGGTTGGGGGAACACTGGTATCTCTAGTTTACAGTTGATAGTCTGAGAGTCTGCACTGCTCTATCCATGTGGTATGTCTATTTTCAATAAAAAAATCCACATCCACAGTATTTCTGGGTAGGACCAGAGAACATAGTTATGGGTTATCAAAAGCACTCAAAAGAAAAAAAAAAGGGAGGGGGAGCTACAGAAGGTAAGATCAAAGGTCTGTGTATAAACTTTGCCAACTCTTTCACTAATTCCTGAAACAGGTGCAAGACAGCCCAACTAAGTGTGCAGGAACACAATCAGAACGTGAGCTGTTGTCCAAGAGTCATTACTGATAGTCAAACAAGTTTAACAATTGCCTGCTAAAAAGGAAAGCAACTCATCAAAAATCTTCATAATATAATGTGTATTAATATCTAGGATAAAATCCAAAATTGCCCAGACTATACAGAATTAAAATAATAGAACATTTCATAGGCCAAAAATGTACGGAGCGAGAACTCTGTGTTGGCCTTTCAGATCTTGTGAGATCCTTGTTGGAAGACAATACAAAATCATTAGTAAAACAAAGGTAGCTGAACAGGGTGGGGTGTGTGTGAAGGGCTGTCTGAGGTAATGCTTCCGACTATCACTTGTGTCCTAATTATTGCCATCTAATGTCACTTATACTAATGCATCCTAGACAGAAAAGGTGTTATCCTCCCTCTCTCCCTCCCTCCCTCCAATTATATAGTTTGTAGATTTGAAAGTGTATAGGTCACAGCTCATGGTTTTGGTACACAAACATTTGGTGTTCGGGATCAAATGCTTAGTAACATGCCATAAACTATGTTCTAAAGGCATAGTATTGACCTAGAATCCTAGAGGTCTGTGCAAAAGTGTGATGTGGTAGGCTAGTAAGTCCCTGTATTTCCAGCTAGTCAACATTTAGCACCATAGGATCTGTTGACTCCTGTGACCTATGCAGCCTCCTGCGTGAACTGCATAGCCTCCCGCCATTATGTGGGGTTTTCAAAATTTGCAAAACCTGAAGCTGATGGTAAAACTGATGGTAAAGCTCAGTGTCTCCTACTTCACAAAAAGTGATATGAGGTGGTACTTCTGACTTTGAGGGAAATATAATTATGACCTTGAAGTGACTGAGAGTATAACTATCTCTACATCCTGGACTGTTGTGATGAACTGTTTGGATCAGTGGACATGATGCATTCTGAGGGTTTATATCCCACCATAATAGTCTTAATACATATGAAAAGGAGCCATGGTGAAGGTCAGTCAGCTACAAAGTGTCTCCATCCTGATTAGGCATTCAGAAAATGAGCACTGGTTGGATTTTTTGATACAGTCACCTGAGCTGGGACTTTAAGTAATCAGGGAGCTATCACAACCTTTGGGGTCCTTCAGCATCAGTGTTAGGTCAAAGCTCTATATAAAACCTTGGAAAGTGCGAGACCATTTTTCCAGTATTCAGTTACTTGGGAAATGACCATAGAGCCCTGCTTTTACTACTGTACACACTTTGTTGCCTTTTAGAGTTTATTGTGCTTTTATCTGCAAATGCATTCTTTAAACACTGACTCAGAGAACTCAGCAACTCAAAGGATGCCATTCTTTCTTTAGAAGAATTATCAGCCTCTACCTAGGACCAGTAGCAACCTTCCTAGTTTCCTATCTATCTTGGTTTTATTGGACATCATCATGAACCATGATGTGTTGAAGTTTCTTGGTGAACACAGTTATGGAGAATATCCCTAGTCATTGAAATTTTTATTTATTTATTTTTTAGTTATATAACTTGTGCTAATTTAGTATCCTCTGGTCCTTTTCCCTTTTCAGTTCCTGCTAGAATCTTGTTGATTGATCCTGCAGACCTGTATGTAAATTAATACATATTTATGTATTTATTTTTCAGTAGGGTCAGTACTTTTCCCGCTGAAGTATGCTAAAGTTTTTAATGATTTTTGATATATTAGTCAAGAGAAAAGTGGGGTAGATATTCATGCAAGACAGCTGCTTGGGCTGAGACTTGCCCATGTACTTTTGATTGTGTGTGTGTGTGTTAAATAGGAGATGGGGGGCTGCTGTTTCCCAGCTTGTCTTCATGTGTCAGTCTTGCGGTTCCCTTGGTTAAGATTCTTAGAAGATAATATGTGATTGACCTAGGCCCCAAATTCTCTATGTCATGTGTGATTAAATGTTTAAACACTTAAAGTGCCTTAAGAATCCAATAGAGAATGCACATGAAACCTCATTTCTAAAATCTTGTAGCTTGGGCTTGTCTAGCACCCTGAAACCTGTCTATAAGCAATAAAGACTGAACTCACTTCACAGTACAGGTACACACAGAAACACCTTTCATCTTAACATTGTTCTGAGGCAAAAAGTATAAAGCAGGGGATGTTTCATACTTGTTTTCTTCAGTGCGATAGACCTTTGGGAACTTTGTAGGTATGAGGTTTATTTTGTGTTCTAAGTCCTGCCTGCTATTTCTATTCTGTGTATTGATACTAAGGAAATTAAAAAAATCGGCATGAAAGACTTTGAATTAGCTTCCAGCTAGGCTTTATAGTGCTAAATGCAGAACAAAGGTCATGTTTTGAATGCATAAAAGGAATCATAAAATAGAGCTCGATTTTTTCCCTAATTCCTGAGTAATTTTGGATTGACCCATTACTTTTGGTAGTAACCCACTTTTTGCAGTCTTAATACATCTGGCATAAGAGGTAACTTTTAAAGTGGTAAAGAATCTGAGTATAAAAAGCTAGATTTTATTATCAAGTTGTGATTTGTATCCGAGGATCTGAGAAAAATTAATGAGGAGCCCCTATAGTCAAGGAGAAAAGGGTTTTTGAAGTAAACAACAGGAAGGAAAACCTTCCAGTACACAGACAAGCTATATGGAATGGAAAATCCAGAATTCAACTCTACAGGTGAATTGTAGATTACTGATATAATTCTACTGAATGTTTTTCCTTCCTGCTGCTTTGAAGTGACTAGAATATAAGGAATCCAAAAGAAAAATAAAAAACTAAAATGGTGTTTTTTTTCTTTTTTTAAAATTATATTCTTACAGTATTGTTAAGTTTTGGACAGTATTTGATTTCTCCCTTCATGTGTTCTCCCAATCGTTCTCCCAATCACCATAGAACCCATGATCCCTTCTCCACCATGCCTTGTGTTCTCTCTCCCTCTGTTTTGATGTCTCCCTCTCCCCTGATGTATGCCTTAGATCTACGGTCAGATTTTGTCTTTTTCCTGACCTTTGTTTGGTTTCTCTATATTCCACTTATAAGTAAAACCAATCTGACTTTTATCTTTTTCCTTCTGACTTATTTTGCTTTCCAGCCTCATCCATGTTGCCACCAATGGCATGAGTTTATTTTTTGCATTGTTGAGTAGTATTCCAATTTGTATATATACCACATTTTCTTGACCCATTCATCTCTTTTGGAGATATTTGGTTTGTTTTCAGGTCTTGGCTGTTGTGAATAGTGCTGCAGTAAACATTGTATAGGCTTCCTTTTGAATTTGCATTTTTTTGTTCTTTTGATAGAGTCTTAAGAGTGGAATCACTGGATCCATTTTTAGTATTTTGAGGAACCTCCACACAGTTTTCAGTAGTGACTGCAACAGTTTACATTACCACCAGCCATGTTAGAGGATACCTTTATAAAATCATTTATATCATCT
>PVHY01001105.1:0-46234 GCA_004024945.1 Uropsilus gracilis | reverse complement strand
TTCTAAAAGAATGAGAGTAGTAAAGACAAATAAAATAACATATCATTTATTATTTTGGACCTTCTGTACCTCCCCAAAACCATACTGTGAAAGCCATGCATTGCCTAGAAAAATATATTTGAACAAAGAAAACATAACTTTACTGAATTAAACATGTGAGTTATCTTCACTGGGAAAATGTTGCATTTAATAGCAAAACATGTTACTTCATATTGCGAGAATTATGTATGTATAGCTGACAAAAGGGGGGATTACTAACATAGTCTGTGTTGGGAAGACCAGGAAGATATCTCTTTATTATACAGAGGTAGGGATTCTTGAGTGAATCATACTGGGTTTTTGAATGTGGGGTGCCAAGTCCTAGCTATCGTCTTTTGCTGAAACACTCTGAGGTGGTAATATTCTCTACTTAGGAATTCAGTTTGTGGGAAGGAATGAGTTACAGGTTTGTGAGCACCAGATTCCTAGGTCAAAATGTTCACTACAGGTTTAAAGGACTAGGACCTCTTGAAAAGGGGAGAGATTTGCACAGGGAAAATAAAAACTGCCAAAGTGGAGAGTAGCAACTGAGAGAGAAAGCTGAAAACTAGGAAAGGGCTATTTCCCGTGAGGAATTCCTTCATGAATGGCTAACTTAATTTTTTTTTCTTGCACTCCCAAAGAATGGTATGTTGCAGAATTTTACAGGTATCTCTTTCCTCTGTAAGTAATTTTGTTATAGTACTTTTGGATATTATCAACCTTTCAGTGTAGAGGTGTTTTTCTGTACCTAGAGATTGAAAAGCAGAGGTTGTGGGAGAAAAGGCACCATCTTCATGTTTCCCTCGGCCACTTGGGGGTGGCAGAAATGGCACTGCTGCAGGGAGGGGCGAATTCTGGGTTCCATATGAACACGGTTGGAGTGTGCAGTGATCATAGACCAGAGAGCTGGGGCTTGGTAGACAACTGTCATGGAGATAACTGGAGTGCAACTGAGACAAACCGTCATCTTTTTGAAACTAAGCCAGAGAATGATGACTCCTGTCAGCAGGGAAGTTGAGTAGGAGGAGCACGCTGGCTCTTAAATTTCTTTCACTGTTGTTCCTCTCTTAAAAGCAACTTCTTTAGGTGAATCTTAGCAGTGCAAATCATTGTCATTTTTTTTCCCCTCAAAGAAATGTACAAGAAAATCTTATAGGGCACTCTTTACAGGTCAGGTTCACTTAAGAATAACAATAATCAATATCATCTACTCAATGATATGCACTAAAAGTATTGTTGTTCAGGAAATAAACATGAAGATATCTTGGTCCTTCCACAAAAATCATTTATCTTTTGACATTAATTTAAAGAAGATCTATAATCCAGTCTTTAATTAGCAATATGAAAATCCTGCCTTGTTGTTTTGAAGAGATTTCTCCTGCAACTCATTTTGTTTTTCATTCACCAGTTGAAATGCTTTTATTTTTCAATTACAGATGTACTTAAATGGCAGATAAATTTGCTTAGCATCTGTGTAGATAAGAGAATAGCTGTGCTACCAAATAAACTCTTTTATAAAGTCTCCTCTATCTGTGAACTACTTATCTTAAATTTTTCATAAGAATTGCCCTCTATCCTCAACAAAAGACAATGTGATAGGAGTGGTATTTTCCCTTAAGATTTGATTTCTCCTTTTAAATAGAAGAATGTGTCCTAATATTTAATTACATTTATTTGATTAACTTTTGAATATATATATCTTCAATCATAAGATATATATCAAATATATAATATAACATGTTCTTTCTGTATTTCTACAGCCTTTTAAAATCAGGGTGTCTGATAAGAGGTACTATCAGACATGTCATATACGACAGCCAGTGTAGCTACTCAGGTCTTCAGTCTCTCTAATGTAATTACAAATCCTACTGGCATTTGGAGGAAGAACTATAAGCACATCTGTCTGATGTATTCTGTTGTATCTATTAATCTTTTATGTATATCTTAAACATTTGTTTAAAGATACACATTTAAAAGTATAGAGTAGAATTTATTTATATATTTCAGGGTGCATAGAATCGAACCATAATCCTGTACAGAAAATTTAGTGTGTTTTAGATTATTCTTGGAACTCCATTTTCTTAGTTTGTGTGATTCATGCAGTCTTCTATTTCTACTATGGGATAAGGATTAGTAAGAATAGTCTTATCCTCCTACTTTTTAGTGTTGTGTTGCACATCGGGAGTTAATCATAAAACACTGGACCCCCAAAGGTTGCAAAATAATAAGTCACGACTAAACTTTAAATCCATTTTGAATTGAGGTATAGTGAAAAATGCTCAGTGATACATAGGTGGTAGTATTACGAAACTTTTTATATGATAATTTAATACATCAGTCCTTAAAATTCTTCATCACTTCAGTGCTTATGATGAAATTTAGTACTTCCCCAGTTTACATTGTACTATGTATAAAGCTTTTGCTATGAGACTTTAATTGACTAAGAAACCTGTCTGAAAGATGCTATACTTTTTCCAGAAGAGAAAATAACATAGGATTGAAACATTCTCTTGTACTGAAAGTTACAATTTTAATTAGTGTTTGAGATTGTTTTTAGAACTCCCTTTTTTTCAGTCACATTCAATTCATGAAGTCATATATCTACTGTGATGGCACATAAGCAGTGAGAATATTCTTTTATTCTCCCTTCTTTCTAGTGTAAATATATATATATAAATATATATGTCAAATATGAAAAACTCACTGGTCATGAAATCCTCTAAATCATTGTAAATACCTTTTTCCTCCCATATAGACTAACTAAAATATCACAGAATCTTTAAAATTCTTTAAAATTTGTTAAAAACAAAAAATTTTTTCTTTAAGAAAAAAGTTAAGTAAAAACAGAAAGGAAAAGAGAAACATTAACAGAGCAGCATGTACATGTTTTATCAACATAATTCTGCCTTAATTAGAGGCAAATCCTGAAGGTGTTTGTCTCCTATGACCTTTACATCCTCCTGCCAGCTGCTGTCTTTTCTCACCTGAACTTGCTTTGTAGCTAAGAATTTCCCTGTTTCTACTCTTGCCTCTTGACAGTCCACTCTTTGCATAATGGCCAGAGTAGTCTTCTAAATATCTCACTTATCTACTCAAAATCTTCCTGTGTGTGAATATCATTCACATATAAGTCAGAACACTCATAGTAGCCAACATGACTCAACATCATTTGAGTCCCAGGCTCTCACCTACTGTTTTTAGTTAAAATTTATTTTCCTTGGGGGGTTGAGGGGGGTGGGAAGGGCACAAAAGACTAAGATAATGGTTCACGGTGATAAGGTGGTGGGAGAACCCTGGGGGTAGATAATGATGTAAAATAAAATAAACAATACAATAAATTTTTAAAAATGAAATGTAAAAAATAAAAGAAAATTTCCTACTTTGTTGTTCATTTTTGAACAGTGTCTGATTTCTGCCCTCAGGTGTCCTGCCCATTATTCTCCTACCACCACTGCACCCATGATCCTTCTTCACTACTCTTTGTGCTCTTCCCTCCCCTGTTTTGAACCCTCTCCCTCCTTCTCTCCTGATGTCTGTCTCGGATCTGTGGTGAGCTTGCTGGTTTTGTCTTTTTCCTTAACCTTTGTTTAGTTTCTCCACGTTTCATATGTAAGTTAGACCATCCAATAATTTTTCCTTCTGACTTATTTTCCTTAGCATGAGCCTTTCCAGTTCCATCTATGTTGCTGCAAATGGCATGAGTTTCTTTTTTGTTCGCTGAGTAATATTCTGTTTTCTTTCCTAGTTTTTTTTTAACTCTATTCCAATCACATTGGTTTTCTTTGCTTCAAATACATGTTTTTCATCATGAACTTAATCCCTGTTGTCCTTTTCACCTGAACTGCTTGCTGTTCCCACAGATGTTCTTATGACTTATTTGCCTCCATGAAAACACTCCTGCTTGCATGTCCTTCTCGCAGCTTTCCTTATTCCCCTAACATGTTTTCTTCCAAGTATATATTGCTACACTATAATTTTTTTTCTCCTATACTTTCTTTCCTGCACTGATAAAATGTCATTTGCATCAGGACAATGGTTTTTATTTTTGATCCCAAAGTCTAGGTTGGCATCAGATTACATAGTGGGTACTCAGAAAATAGGTATCTATTGAATTATCACAATTAACCTGACTCTTAGTATCAAACAATAAATAATGTAGAACTTTTTCAAGAATGTTTACTTGCTTTGCTCTTAACCTAGTTTCAGGCGATTAGCATTCTGTTGATTAGACTTCACATCTAGCTTAGAAGGTTTTGGTTCAACAAAAGCTTTTTCGAAGATATTTCAGATGTTAAGTGTTTTAGGATAGACTTTCCTTCTAACTTTATTATGGGCTCATATTAACTCTATATTGTGGCTTTCCAACTCATTGAGGTGGTTGCATCTACAGTTTTCCTTGAATAACTTACCATAATATCCCTTTTCCTGTATGACCACCCAGGATTTGCTGCTGTGTTTTTGTTTTCTTAGCATGGCCACCATGCGCATCATCAGCTTTGTGCATTTAGTTGTTTAACCATTTCAATAAGCAGATGAAGTTATTTACGGAGATGTGCTCCTAAACATTGAACCATTTGTACTTTTTTCTTATCATCTCATTAGACCCCCAGTTTCATTGGAAACAAAAAGGAAGGCATGACAGGATGAAAAGGCATGACAGGATGAAAACTGGCAGTGTTTGAACAAGGTTGCTTTAGTTTGTACACAATCCTTTCATCTGTCTGAAAGCCCAAACTAGAACACTGAGACACAATTGATGTTCATTTCTGCTTTTCCCCCTAATCTAGCTTCATTAGCTATATTAATGAAAATCATTTACCTATTTGTTGTAGATATTCCCTCAAAAATTTTCAGAAGACAATAAAATAGGAACACTGGTGCTTTTTCTCTCTGGGCATAGTATCAGTGAAATTCAATTAAATTTCTTTCACTCTCATACTGTACTGAAACTAAATTTTATGTTTGGTGCACATACTTCATGCAAGATTTAATTTAGAAAGGTAAATTAGAATCTATATATATAATTTGAGAAACATTTGGCTTGAATTACTAGGAAGCAACATAATGTAGTAGCTTTTATTCTGGAGTATATGCATTTGGATTTTATGAAGTAATTTTATAGTTTTGATGTAACAAGAAAGTAAAGACTTTTTTTTCAGATGACATGATTAAAAGGACTGTGTGATCTGTTCCTCATCAGAGCATGACTGCTGGCTTTTTATTTGTTTTTTGACATTATAAGAAACATGATACTCTTTTATTGTTTAATGAAAAGAACCATTCTTCTTGAGTTACTTTGCTTTGAGGTGAAATTCAAAATCCGTGAGACCTTAAGTGAGTATGCGATAGAAATTTATATCAAAACGTATGTCTTCATAATTACAGTGAATATAGAAAATCGTCTTTCTATGGTATGTATTTTCTGTCAGTCTGAGGAGAAAGGTTAACTAGAAACAGAAAGAATAAAAACCTAGTTTGGCAAAAGGAATAAATTAATACTGCCTAGAGAGATGGTATTTTTTTTTCACGTGATCATAATCCACAAATTCATAAAAAATGCATTTACAGACTAATACTGTAAGTTACTGCAGGTTTTTGTTTTGGTTCCCCAAATGTTTAGCATCTTGCCCTTCAAATGGTTACTGCACTGCAGTTTGTTCTAAAATTTCTTTACAGTTGAAAGCATTATTAACAATAAAGCAAGTTTCTCCTTTTGAACATCTGTTTGACCTTTCCAAATTATATCAGTAACCAAAACTAATCATCTGCTTACAATCAACCAGATTAGGACAAAGCCGTAGTTTCTAGTTTTCCTTATATACTATTTCTAGTGGACTTTTGTCGCGGTGAACTACTTTTTAGTAACTAATAAAATAACATAACATGCTCTGTGATGTAAGGGTAGTTTCATCATCACATTCATAGTTTTGAAAGGAGGATTTACTTAGTTAAATGACAAGGTAAAGGAAAGTTAGAAGAGTGAAATATTTTCAGAAGCAAATACTTCATTCACAGTGAACCACTTTTAATAAATAAATACGTAGGCTATGAAGTGTGAATTTTTATACTATCTTAAACTATTTGTTATAATAATACAGATGATATTTCTTAAATGGATGTTTTTGATTATTCTTGAATGTTTCCTTTAGTCAAAAGCATCCATTGCTTTTATTAACTTTAAGTATTTTTTATAATAAAGCAAACTTAAAGAGAATTATGCTCATTTTAGTTTTCCCAATTGACCGTTGAATCATATTTATATTTTCAAAAGTGACCCTAAATGAATATAATTACAGTATATTATCATAAATGAAAGTTTAGTGCAAATGAAGGATACTTCCATCTCAGATTCACCTTAAAGAACAATAAAATGGAGGTGTTAGGGAAAAGTAGAAGGATTAACATAGTTACCAGGAGAGGTATCCAGAAAAGAATGGAGAAAACTTGAGCATTCAACTGATGCCCCATCACTGTCCTGTCCACATGCATGATTGCAAAAGGACAATGGCAAGTGTATACAAACTTGAACATAGAGCCCTGCTGCTTGGAGTCTACGAACAGTGTGCCCAGCCCAGGAATTTCCTTGAGTCTCTTTATGGAGTCATATCAGTGGTGAGAAAGCTGGTGGAGCACCTGAGTTTGTATACAAGAGAAGGCCATCAAAGGCTATCTATTTTATGGTCAAAAATGTCATTGAGATTGCTGCTATGGTCAAAAATGTCATTGAGATTGGGTGACTAATATTTTAAATAAATAAAGACTAGATGACCGAACCACATGTGGGTAATATCACTCTCAAGAACATTGTTTCTCTAATGGTAGACATTTCACTAGGAAGAAAATGGACTGTTAAATAACGCTCTTTGTGGAATGGACTCTGTTAATGGCCCCATAGATCATTCCTTGTTCACCCCATATTCAAGGATGTGCTGCTTGACTCACTAATGACTGCAAAATAGGTTCTTTATTGCCAGTAAACTTCTGACAAGTGTTAGAAATGTGGAGTTGCTTGTGCAACAAAGACTGACCTAGAAGCATTTTTGGAGACCAGCCTGGGCTATTAAAGAAGGGTGTGAGCAACCAGCCACAGACACTCATATGGACAACATTTTGGCCCCTTTAACTCAAGTAATTTCTTTGCAGCTGCTGAACTTATTTGCATCAACAGTTTTCAGTTACTCAGGGAGACAAAGTTAAATAATAAAAGCCATCAGAGTACCTTTTTTGGCCACCTGGTACTCAGTATTTTACTATTATATCAAATTAATTTGTTAGTTCAATGCAACATACTCTTTTTTTTTAATGCAATATACTCTTAATAAAAGTGTATTAATGTAGTTTTTAAACCATATTTTACCGGCATGAAATAATCAAAATAATTTCAAACTGCCCAAGCAAATCATCACACAGATAATATAATCATATATGTAATGCTTGCAAAAATTTGTTTGCACAAATGTATACCCAATAATAACTAGATAAAATATCCTAGGTAAATCATACTAATATATTTATATAACACATTTAAAATGATCACACTTTTAACTCACATAAGTACATGTTTCCACAGGGACATGAATCATTGCATTTAACAGACATTACTGCTGAAAAATTTTGTCAGTTCTTTTCTTGATTAAAAGTGATGAAATCAATAGTATTTCTTAGTTTATGCCTTAAATACGTGTGACTTAAATATATACTTTTCTCTTTTGTTACAAGATACTCTGTGTCTTATGGCAGAGTCTATCAGAAACAAACTGTCAAAGGGCAGGGATGAAGGTCCATAGAATTTTTTTGGATGGTCCATTGGTCACAGTGAGACATTAAGCATGAATGAAGGATTCCTTTAAACGTTTGTTACTACACAGTTTACCAACTGATACTAGGACAATGGATGGAAAGTGTTGTCTGCTTTAAAACCATTGAAAGAAAATCAGCATGGCAGATTCTGGCAAGCTATTGGGAGCATATTATAAAAGATGGGTGGAAAGATTATTAGGAACAGATTATGTAAGACTTTGCTGACCATATTTAAGATTTGGATCATCGCCTATGTACAACAGGGAACTATAAAAGAGTTTCCAGAAGGGAAGGTCATTAAATTTTAAGATCAACCTTGCTGATATGTAGATAATGGCTTGGAGGGAGGCAAGAGTACACAGAAGAGGCAAGATGGCAAAGGAGACTTGCACAGTCCTGGATGTAGATGACAGTGATTTTTGATTTTTAAATTAGAGTAGAAAGTGAGAAAAGTGCATGTTTTTGGAATACATTAGAAAGTAAAATTTAAAATTTTATGGTGATGATGGAATGTGGATTTTTAACTCTACCAGTAAATCAATGGGGGGAATTTGCTTAGCAAAATCTGAAAAAAAAATGGTTAGGGATAGCAATCCAGTGACCAGATCTAGGTCTCAAATATCAGACATAAAAGAGACGATACGAAGTAAGTAGTGAAGTAAACTAATGTTCTGGATTTATGGTGTGATTCTAGAAATTAGGGAGCACTTTTCTATTAAATCTTGAGCAACGTAAGAATATAAAGTCTCTTTTACAGAGAATTCAGCAAAAGGTAAAAGGTGTCCAAATATTTTAAACAGAAAATCAAAAGTAACAAAAATTTCACATTTATCTTTAGTTCCTTATTTAGCAGGAAGTTCACTGTGTTGAAATATTTTCCAACAATGCAGTGCTTCAAAATTTGTCTTTACTTAATAGGAATAATAATTACCATATCCACTTCACAGCTCTGATTTAACACATAGTTTATCCTAGGAACATGGTGTAGAAAGAAAAGCTGGTGATTTTGAATTTTCTGCAGTTGAGTAGAATCTTATCCATTAGGAATTACCCTATCATATTAAGTTAAAAAAAAAATCTCCCCAGTAATACTCATGATTACCCTAACCCTTATTTTTCAAGTATTAGGGTGATTTAGAGAATCCCTCGGGGCTACCAGAGTGGGTGTTTCTTTAGGAGGAAAGCAATCCAACTCAATAAACCTTCATGAATATACAGACCTTTATGAAGAGCTTTTTTTGGAAAAGTAATTAACAGGGTTTTTTTTCCCAAAAAGTATGTTTATTGAGTTAAAGTAGGCTTATATCTTTGTATCTGCTATGTAGCACACCACATAGAAAATGTTCTTAGTAATCTCATTTGTATGCCTTTCCTCACACAGCAACTGCTTACACATTTTCTCCCCTTTATTCTAACCTCTGTTTTATTTCTCATGTGGCTAAGCTAATGACCAGTATGTTGGACAAAGGAGATTCCAGAAATGGACCCAGTTCACAAAGACATATATACTTATTGACAGAAAATATAGGGGAAACATATGGGTGAATATTTTTTTTATTTCATTAGTTTTCATCTTTATAAAAATATATCTTACAAATACCTGCTGTATTTTAGCAACATTTATGGGTGCTCCCTCTTTCAAATATAATTCTGATATGAAAATCAGAGAAGGGAGTTCCCATCTTGTTTCTTAACTTTCAGCAAGTCATTTAACATATTTGATCCTTTATCCCCTCACACAGATAAATAGAAATTAAAAGAAAAAAGTACTTTGTGAAAATATCCTCTCACTTTTAGTAAGTAACACTATATGGAATTATGTGAATCAGTTTTAGGGCAATATTATAGAATTGGCCTGTAAGAAACATACATAGATTTAGAGGAAAATTATATTGAAGAATTAAAATCATATTGAGCAAATCAGTAATTTTATGCTTTTATGAAACTATCACTAACTCAATTTCAACTAATACTCATTGAATTAAGGCATCATACTTGAAGCCTAAGATCTCAAACTGAATATATACATACATACACATATACATGTGTGTATGTAGATATTTGTGTGTATACATTGTGTGCCTATGTATCCATAACATAAACACATATTATAATTGAAAAAGATCAGATAAGCAAATAACCCAAATAAGTGATTCAACTGTAAATATCATTAGTATTAGAGACTTTCAACAAAAGTCACTGGGATACTTTCTGTTTCTCTCCTTGCCTCTACCTCTTCAGACAACAGCTGAAAGTTAATCACAAAAATATTGGTTGTAAAAAACTGTATTCTGGGGTTCTATAAATTTAGACTATGAATGAGATCTCTGCCTTTGTTGTATTTCTTCTTCTGTTGGTTTGATTGTGTAGTAACCCCCAGTGGCACATTTCACTTAGAATCCAAGCATAACTTTGCTTATAAAGCCTTTGTGAACAAGGAGGAAGCTGAACTGAGCTGTTACAGAGACCCTTGAAAAACAACAAAAAAGCCTCTTCAGAGTACACTCTGTAACCAAGATTGCAGCCAGGTGACTATGTCAGAGATGGGGAATGAGTATTTGTTTAAACTGGAAGGTGGGAGATATCACACATCACACTTTTTTCTTTTTTTTTAAATCACATCTCAATGGTCTGTAGGTTTTGGCTCCTGTGTATCTGTTAAGTGGTAATTCTAATCTTTGAAAGTCTACTTGCTCCCCAAGCTAAGGAAGCTTGCTGTGATCTGAAGCCAAGGAGGGCTGGAAAGAATTCAGTTATCACATTTATCATATAGCACTAGAGCTTCAGGACAGATTATGGACCAATTTAAGGGGATTTATAAGGATGGAAAGGGGTGAAAGTCATGGAATTGAGGGAGGAATTAAGAAAAAAGTTATTTCAATGAGACTGTTTTCTACTTAAAGGAACAAAGAAAATCTTTTACCTCTTATAATCACAAAATGCTCTTGTTCCAGTAAATTAAGTAGTAACTATTAAGTTCATCCATTTTTTATTTTATATCATACAACCAGTACTCCCATTAAACAAATTTGGAGCTAAATCTCAAAAAATTGTTTTCTGCATGAGCCTCTGGGCAGATTTCAAGGAGACGGCTACTGGCGCCACATGCCCAAGCAGCCATTCTCTTAAAGATATAAATTTAGATACATAGTCAGTTAGGTGTGTAGCTAGATAGTACTCAGAACTTTGCATCAAAGGAAAGATTTAGCCTTCTAATTCAACTGCTGAATTATAGTGCCAATTAAAATAGTGCTGAAACAAAAGATTGATTTACAAACAAATTCTGATTAGAGGCTTATGCAAAAGCTCATTACTTGTGTTAATATTTGTTTGAAATATGCAAAATGAAAACCAAAAGGGAATGGGTAAAAATAGCAATGCACATGGAGACATACCATTGGAATAATATTTATTTTGTAATCATAAACTTCAGTGTTTGTAAATTTTGGAGTTATAGATTGGAAATAAACTGTTATCGTTAAAATGATTTGTTTATTCCCAAGTGCTTGAATTTTAATGGAGTTTTCTTATAGGGTCATGTTAACTGACACTCTGATTTCCATAATTGCATGGGAGGTTAATTTTGTGTGGCTTACACTAACTACTTGTAGTACCGGTTTCCACTAATTGTGTTTGGAAGAATGCTTTAAGTTTCAAATAATATAAATCAGATTCCATCAGCAAAAGCAACAAAGAACTTTTTAATTTTTTATATATATAAAATAGCCAAAGGCAGATCTAGGCAGATGTGGTTAATAAGATGGCACTACTTTACTCTCCAAGACATGGTTTCTTTCCATTTCTATACCCCAACTTCTATAGTCAGCATTATTATCAAATTGACCACTCTGGGCATCCAAGATGGCTTCTGGCAATTCCCTGTGCTACTTGGTTGTGTATAATAGCCAAAAAGTAAAATAAGAATCCAGTAATAGATTTAAATTTGCATTTACAGCAAATTCTAGTTATTTTTTCTACTTGGGTTGTCTCAAATCACATGTCAGTCTTTAGCATATGACTATCATATGAAGTCTGATGATTGGTTAAAATTAGGTTGTGCTCTGGGATGGCATCAATCTATTCAGAACCTGTGAGTTTCCAAAGAGGAATTAAACTGTTGAAAATAAGTGGAGGAAAAGAATGTAGGAAAGTAAACAAATGGGACCTATACAATTAAGCGATGATATTTTCCCCTTTGTCCAAGCAGTGTGGAGTCTTAACTTCATAATGCTTGTTGATACTTGGCAACACCTTGGCTAAACTTCTAATAGAACATCAAGGAATTCCTTGTTGGACCTTTACAAATTTTATAGGTTATTTTATTATAAGAAACCAAATACTGTAGATGACAATAAAGTGGTATTTTTAAGATGACTTTGAGTTGTCCACACTTATATAAATATCACTAAGTACATGATTGTAAAAAACAAAACAAAGTCTGTTGCTAAAGCAATCACAGATTGTATTTATTCCAAGATAATTTGGATTTAGTTTGTTTTGACTGTGGTAAAGTTCAAGCTGACACCAGGTACTTATTCATATTCAGTGAATTAAACTTATTTTATGCTTCTCAGATCGTTCAATGTTATCAGTTGTACACTCAGTTATATTTGTGAAAATTACCCATTTTCAACTTAAGTCACTATTATCATTATCTTCAAGACTGTATACATTATAGTCTGATACAGTATTTTTTGCCTCAGAGCTAGTTTCATAGCCAATTTTTATATAAAATGATAGATTATTATAAAAAAACTATAGGCACAATTATTGAATTTAATATCCAGCAGAAAATAAGAACCACCTGCTTCATGGCTTTCACATAAATGGAATAAAAAAACTCCATTAAACTACTATTATTATATATTATCATTTGTATATAGTGGCATGTTATCACTCACATAGCTTTGGTGTTTAGGAACCTGTTTAGATTACTTCCCAAAGGGATTCCAGATAATGCAAACTATAAAGACTATTGACAGGCAGGGCTTGGTGGCGCATGCCTGTAAGCTGCAGCCTGTAAGCTGCGACTGGAGCCAGGCATCACGGTTAGAGTCCCACTGGGGGGCACGTAGTGAGACTTAGTCCTAAAAATTAGCTGGGCATGGTGGCACGTGCCTGTAATCCCAGCTACCTGGGAAGCTGAGGCTGGGGATTGCTTGAGTCCATGGTATCCTGGACAATGTGAGCCTGCAGTTCTTTGAGCAAAAATAGTAAGACCTAGTCTCAAAAACAAAAACAAAAACAAAACAAAACAAAACAAAAAACATTGACAATCACATGAGTCTAACTTGGGAATGTTGAATAATACCAAATAGTTTTGTAGCCACTAACCATTATAATCCTCATAAAGTAGTCATTGCTATCATCACCATTTTACATATGAGAAAATTAACCCCACAAATGTGAGACAGTATTTCTCATCACATTTAGTGGTAGAGAACTATTCAAGTTCAGTGTGTGACTTCAGGGATAGAATCCCACCCCCCCCCTTTTTTTTTGAACATTTTACTGTTAAAAGTATCTTACCAAAATCTGATAACATTGTAAAATAAATGTCCCCCTTTCACCTATAATAGTTTAAAATATTTGCTTTTTATATTTGTATATCTATGCATTCAAAAAGCTTCTAAACCTTTGAAATGTATAATGATGTGACATTTCACCCTTTGACCCTTTATTCCTTAGAATGACATTTTCCAAATGTCCATAGCACTATTGCACACCTAAGAAAATGAGAATAGTTCCCTGAAAGTGTCTGTAGCCAGTCTATACCCAGTTTATACCCTTTCTATCCTTTTCCTCTATGTTTAATATGTATTCTTTTAATCAGTTTATTATCTTTTTAAATAATAATATCTTTTTTTGTGTGTGAATCAATATTCCTTTAGTTCCTTGTATGGGGCTATCAAGGGAAACTCCCCTCCAAACCACTGCATGAAAATAGTATTGAATGTTTCACAGATGACAAACAGGAAATATCACAGAACTGCTGGTGTCCAGCATAACTCTACAAGTACACAGCTATGCTGAGATAAAACTGACCTGTTTATTAACTGCTTTTCAGTTCTTATTGCTGGATTTGTGACCGTGAGCAGGGTATTTAGTCTCTTAAACCTTTAAAGCTTTTCATTTCATCCGGTAGTTCTGAGCCTAATAGGAGATGCTGAGACTCAGTGCATAGCCTTAGCATTGTATGACAGATTACAGGGTCATTATCCTGAATAAAAATTGTGCAGGAAAATGGGAGGAAGTTCTAGAGTCTGCATGTGGTAATCTGAGTCAGCATAGATTAGCCAAGAAGACAGTTCTAAACAATCAGATGCACTGAAGAGACAGATTAGGAGGGAAATAATTAGATTCACAACACTGTGGTCTAGATAGGATAGAAAAGTATTTCTGATGCTTCCATGACAGATTCATGTTTGGAATATATGAAATTCTAATTTCAGAAGTCTTCATCATTAATGATTCTGTACCTGGAGAGTCAAAAACATAACACTTCTGGGATTTAGACTGAGCACAGTACCTTGATTGGCATTTTACTATATATTAACATATTTCCCTCTGTCCAACTGGCAGTAGAAAGGTATTTTTAAACACAGTAAATTAATATCAACAGCATGTGATAGAGAAGTCTATCAGAATGATGAGTTAGTCATGAAAATGAAAAAGTGAAAAAGATTAATTTTTTCCCCTCTTGTTACCCTCATATACCAAGTTCACCATAAAAAAGAAGTAAACATTTAAGGATCATGAGATATTTTGCAGACGTTTAAGACAAGCATATTGATAATTTGCCAGTGAAAAAATTTTCTTTTCTGGCAGGCGGAGAATAAATTATCTTATAAAAATGTATACCACAAACTAAGTTTCAGGCAGCCACAAAATTAGGTCAACTTATTCTATAACCCGATGTAATTTAGCATGACACAGAGCCAGAAGTTACTTCTTACGTAGGTAAAAAAATATGTTAAATGCAGAACCAGGAACATAGAATCTTCATGATTATGACTGGCTCCATGAAAAGAAAGAAGTCACCTGTTGATACAAGCTTCTAAAATTCTTCCACCTAAGACAATGTACAATAAATGCCACCTACTTTTGAATATGTGTCATTTGTGCACTTAAAACCATTAAAATCATGAACTTTTCAGACTGCACATTAATTTTGTTTATGTATTGGGGAGGCTCATGTTTGGAGACCTTCGCTATCGCATCAAAATGCTACATCTGGTCTTGCATGGACACTATCGAGCTGTTTCTCCACGGTGTTGGCCAGAACTCCAATGTTCTCATTCCCCACCTAGTTTCTGCCAAGTTGGCGGATTTCACAACCAACGCAGTACAATACACCTTTTTCTACTGTGGGGAATAAAAAACAATAAAACTCTCACAGTGATGGAGATGAGATGCTGCAAATTTCAGAGGGGACAGAATGATAACGTACTGCTGACTCACAAGTGACTTGTGAGATGTGATCTTCTAGATGGTTATCCAGAGATTGATTGCTGTGTAGTTTTTTTCTTCTTAAAAGACTCTGCAGCTCAGACACGTGATGCAGTTGGAATTTTTGAATGTGTGTTTTTCTTTTGTTTTTGGTTTTTATTGAGTAAATACTGGTCAGAATATTGAGTTGGGTTTCAGTTGCCTTTAGTTATTTCCTGTTTTATATTGAATTAATCTACTTGATTCTGGTGTAACTGCAAAAATGGTAATAAATTACACAACTGGGAATGAACTCAGTTGGGTAAAATATAAAGAGTAGTACAAACACCTGAATGTCTTTGTTATTTTTTTAAAACTTCAGATTTTAAGGAATGCGTCATCAAAAACAATAAATTATAAAATGAACAAGAATAAAACAATAAACTATAAAATGAACAAAAATAAAAATCACTAAAGTCTTCAAAATGAATACACACATGCATGTATATAGTTTTTGCAATTAAAATTCTATACATTGAAGGAACCTTATAGTGGTCACAAAGAGAAATTGTGAACATGAAGATAGCTTTGAAGACTTCATAGGAGATACAATAAAAGACTCATAGGAACCATTGTAGAAGGATAAGAGATAAAAGTACAAAGGAACAAAAACTAGATTGAAATTACAGTAGTTCTACAAGCAGGTACTATTCTTTGAAACTAATTTGTATTGTATTTTTATGTGAAATTTTGATGAATTTTAGTTACACTGATATTTTTACTTAGTAGGTTGTACAATATTAGCATGTTTTCATTTAAAAATTTAAACATTTTTCTTAATTTCTATTTTGACCTATTAATTATTTGAAAATACATTCATCAATTTCCTTATGTGGTACATCAGTAAGTGAAGTTTGTATGATTTAATTTCTCTTAAACTTGCTCAACCTTGTTTCATAAGCCACAGTAAGGTATTTGCATGTACACTAGTAGTGATTGTGTGTTCTGATCTTTGCGGGTGTGATGTTTGATAAGTATTAGTTAGGAAATGTTAGTAGATTGTATTACTTAAAATAGTGTACTTATCTTCTCCTTATGATATCTATTGCTGAAAGATTTATATAGAAATTCTAAGTATAAATTTAGGTTTATCACTTTACACATATAGTTCTATCAGTTTTTGTTATGTTTATTTTTTTACTTATTTTTTATTGATTATTGATTGCATATATATATATATACACATATGCATACATATATAAAACATCATTGTCTACCCCAAGGCCCTCCCAGCACTCATGTACCATCTTAATCTTCTGTGTCTTCTCCCTCCCATCTCTTTGTTTTGTTTATTTTGAATCCTTAATTGTAAGTAGTTATTTTTTGGGATCCTTCTTACCCATATATGCTTATGAAATGTTCTTTTCTATTCTAGTCATTTTCTTCTTCTAAAATCTACTTTGCTTTATGCTAATATACTCATTCCAGCTTTCATTTGAGAATATGATATAATTTTTAATACATACATGAAATTCTGCATAGAAAGTATGCATAGAACTAAGTTATGTAGGCCAGTACTAAAGTTTATATGAGTCACAAGGCAAAGGTAGATTTTATAAAAATTTAAACAAGTAGAAAAAAATACAATAGTAAATAAGAAAGGCCATGTGATAAAAGTTACTAAAACTGGTTATGGGTACATGGGAATTTATTATACTATTTTCGCTAACTTTATAACAAAAGCAACAAAAACTAAAGATAGTAAAAGGAAGAAAATGAAAAAACATTAATTGGATTGCAACAAGCAGAAAAATGTTAAGTAACATAGTTTAATAGGGGAAATAGTTTTTAATTGATAAGGTAGTCCCCTCGATGTGAAACAATATGCCCAATAAGTATCAGTCAGCTTTCCTTCATCTTAATTTCTTTGCCTCTCTCTCTGCCACATAATAACACATGGTAGAATTATTTCTACAACTTCTCAACTACAACAGGATAGTAATCTGAAATGTAAAGAATCTGAATACTTTAAAACTGTAAATGAACTACAGCACTGAATACAATATCATTAATTTCTTAGGTGTGTTATGGATGCAATTTCATCCTTGGCATTTTATTTCCTTTTGTACCTGCAAGTAATTGAGTCATTTTGAGAGTCTGTTAAAAATAGACAAATTAATTTTTTTTGTCCCAAATCTAGTATTAAAATACCTGGTTTAGAGTAAATCTTGTTTTATGCCACAATTGTTCTATAATACTTATTGTGTTTGTTTTTTTTTTTTTTTTACTTGCTACTAAATCCAGACTGTATTAAATGACTGTACAAAGGTAGGAAAAAGGCATCGAGTGATTTTTGCCAGTTTATTTTTCATTTAAAGTTTATAACCATAAAAAGTCTCAGGCCTAAAACAGTTTAAAGCATCTTATTTTACATGAGAATTCAGTAAGGGAGAGGGTGGGAATTAAAACAGGAAACAGATAAATACCAGTTTTCAAGTATTTCAGAAAATTAGAAAAAGTTTAGCAAATAAGAAACAATCATTTCAAGAGACAGAAGATAAACAGAACATTTTAAAGTACAAAATGATTTGAAATGATGATTTACATTCCCAAAATGGATTCATATAAAATCTTTCAAAACTGGGTGCTTATTTAGTTCTCTGAATCCTGTAGCTCTATGTCAAAGTCACCCTGACCTGTCAGGACTGAATTACTTAGTGTGTGTTTCAGATGTAGTTTCATAATATTATGCTTAGTATTCAGTACTTCATCATTATCTGCAAATACTTTCTCCTCTTCTCTTATTGCTGCCTCTCAACCTACAATCCCTGCAATTTTTTCCTTAAAATATAAACACAAACACAAAACTAACTCATTTATTGCATGAAAAGAGGTGTATCCCACCCAGTCAGGTTTTTGTGTTTTTATTACATAGACACATAGCCATAAACACTATCTACTGTTTCATATATTTAATTTTGTATTCTCCAAATACCAAAAATCACACTTAATATGTGGAAACCAATTCTTTCACTGTTTTGTTTTTAAGATATAAGTCAAGACACAGATATAAGTGGGTAATTACTGTCAAATTTCTGCCATACAGATAATGCCACAAATGTACATTGAGTAAGAGATTTTTTAGATCATAAACTAGATGTAGACCTGCTAGGTCAGAGATTATGTTCATGTTGAACATATTTGCATTAATTAGAATGCTCTGGAAGTTGATGTGTTAATTGTGTTCTCAGAACAGAAAAGTCTGTTTTCTTATAGCTAGCTTTTTAATTTTTGCCAAACTTGGAAACAATAGCTTTTTTTTTTTTGAGAGCCAGAATTCCTAGTGAAATTGAGCATATTTATAAAATTTGTCATTTGGATTTCTCATTTTAATTAATTTTTCATTACCATTAAGTGTGATGGGTTTTCAAAAATTTCAACATTGTACCCTACATCTACTCTATTTAGGTTTTTTCTTAATGGACAAAAATATGCTACCATATCTTGAGCATTTTATAACTTGTTTTGTATATTCTATAAAAGTCCTCTAGAGTGAATGTGTTACTAAAGCAGATCACAGTAACCTCACTCTACATCATACAAGATACTCAGTAAAGATAGTAATTATTGGTTGGGTCAATGGCCACTATATTTTTTGTAAGCCATTTTTTGAACTAGTGTTGCTCACTCTGCCTGGGACCTTTGATTCAGACCCCCATACGCTCACCCATGAAAATTTTGCTTCCTTGAAACTTTGTTTTTGTCCAGGTACCAATTAAAAGACTGGAATTGGAGCAGTTTTAATAATTAGCTCGTGGAACTGCACTTACAGTTAATCCTGGTATAACTGCACAAGAGGGTAATGAATATATTACCCTCTATCATTAAGTATGTACACAAATTCAAATGAATTAAATTTGCATCACAACATCTCCCTGGTGATGGCATGCAGACATTGTCCCAGACACACTATACCTGAATCAGGTAACCCCAAAAACCTGCAGGATGCAAAGAGTTTGTGGCTGTATCCTTCTGCCCCCACCAATCATTCCAGTTGGCAAAAAGAGGAATTCTATTAAGCCTCCAAAGAAAGGATTTTTCCTGGTGATGGGAACAGTAAGGAGCCTATGCCATATCTGTACCTTTTTCACTACATTGATGAGTTCTGTCCCATGAGTCTGGTGGCATGGGAATATCTTTTTGATGTATCACACAATCAGTACTTCTGTTCTTAGAAGAATTTGTTGTTTCTCAGTGATGACAGAGCTCTTCATCAAGGCCTAGAAATGGGTCATCGTAGCCTTAAAAGGAATGTATCTAGCTGCAAAGCCAGTTACTTTGTGAGTCTTATGTTCCTGTGGTTACTGCTTAGGGACAGTTTCCTCCATAGATATCAATCTTTGGGGCCTCAGGGAGCAGACACTGACTCATCTTCTCAAATCACCATGATAGAAACTTGGAACTGTTTACACTAATGATGAGAAGAAATTGCATGTAGGTAGTGAGAAGAGCTGTATTTCTAAATAATCCTGAAAATGGAATAGGAAATATTTAGGAATTTAACTAATTTACTGTGAAGCTATTGATGAGAATGCATTTGATAATACTGTAATGCAAATTAATCATTTATACCACTTATTTACAGATATCTGGCATTCCATCAAACAATAAAATATGTGCTTCCACTCAATATAGAACAACTACCAACTAACCTTCAACATAGAAAGATGCTCTTAACACCTACTTAAACAGGAGACACAAAAATCTCAGTAGTCATTGTATCCATTGCTGGAGAGCAGTGCTGATACTCTTTCCAAATTATTCCTGAATTTTGTCACAGTACAACCTGAATTATTTTTAATGCAAATACTAAAGTGCAAGATTAATCACCACCCATTTAATATATAAAATAAGAAAGTTTATCAGTTATATACATTACATTATGTATATATATTTTAACTTCCACTGTTTTACATCTTTGTTAATAATTGACAGAATACCATTTCTCCCCTTAAGTAAGTTCCTGGTGGCCCTCTCACCACCAAATTACCCACCTCTGCCATTGTAGAAGCATAAGAATGCCCACTTCAGGTTTGTTACCATAGTGCACACACCACCAGAGGACCAACGGTCCTCCACCCATAGCTGACTGTGCTCTACCTGCTCTGTCCTCTCCCTACTCTATCCTCTCCCCTCCCCCTCTGGATACCTCCATTCTATCAACAGCTTTCAAAGATTAGTTTACAAATGAAGCTTTATCTGACTCTTAGCTTGGTTTCTCTTTGGTATTCCACATGTAAGTAACTACATCTGGCACTTTTCTTTCTGCTTTAAGATTTAAGTTCTTAAGACAGTGTTCCTGTTTTTCTTATGAAGCCCCTATCTTTAGCACAAAAACTACTACACTACTCAAGAAATGAATATTCATCTAGAATTCTGAGAATAAATACTGGATTTGAGAAGAAATACATTTTTTTCCCCAGAGTATTTGACTAGTAGTGAATAAGCTGTTCACTAAAGTCAAAACTGTTGAGATCTACCCATGCTCTGCTTTCTTTCTACAAATAATCCTGTGCTTTTAGACCCTCCGCTCCAATTAGTTTTTCTTTCCACCTCCCTTATTCCTCACCTTAATTTCTTTCTGGGTACGAGCTCAAAGTCCTGTTTAACCTTGTTCTTTGCTTCTAAGTAGAGATTATGTCCTCCATAAACTTCACCTGGAAATTCCATTCATAAGCTCTGAAATCTCAAACTTAACCTGGCAATCAATAAGCATGAAGACAAAGTTAAACATGTTTTTCAGCTTAATCAAAGAAATTCCAAATTGTCACCTTATTAGTACAAAAAAAGTACATATTTTCATCCAGGTGTTTAATAGTTTGATAATAAAAATAATAGTTTGATGTTAAATGGCTCACAATTGAAAGGGGTACATTTTCAAATATGTCTTTAGATCAGTATATTTAATTTCTTGATTTGTGTTGAGGGCAGTATTTGTCTGATTGTAAATGTTATATGAAGGAGACATTTAATGTTTCTTTTCATAACTTTCATTTGCAATTATTCCATAAATATGTAATTAAAAATCAGGGTCTCAGCTTTTCTTTACTCATTACTCACTGATTCTTTCTACATCTTAGGAATGAACCTGTTTTTAGGGAACAGATCTCCTACTCATCTATTTTATGAAAACCCTTCCCTCAGCACAGTGGTCAAAAAGACTCGTTCTCAGTTCATTGGTTCTGTTGGTCCCAGTTCCATTCAGAGGGACAGTTCTTTGCCTTCTTCATCTTTCCTAACCCTGTATTAGAGAAAATCTCTTCCTGGCATGTCCCATTAAGAGAATTGAGGTTACAACTCATTGGAGTTGGCATGACACAGGTATGACAGAACTGGTATTCTGATTCCCCACCCATCTAATTTGTAGGGAACAAGTTCCACACATTGAGGGTCAAACTGAGAAAATGAGACAGGGGTAATTGTAGACAGAGTGGGCTGTTTTGTCTTCTCCCCTACCTTTTGTACAGTGAGTGGCAGCTCATAGCTTCCTGATGTTAATAACAAAAGCAAAACAACAGAGAAACCAGATATTTAACACAAAGAACCAAGAAAAGGTAGCTGAGAAGAGCCCTCCTGAGAGTACAGTCAATGTAGAGCTTAAGAAGGCTATACATGTGCTCAGCACACAATCAGAGCAGTGCATGAGGTGTACTTGAAAGTGTTTCTTGAGCCACAAAGGACCCATTACACCTGAGAGGAAGTTTACACTGACACAAATGGTTAAAATATACCTGTGAATCAAGCACTAACTGACAAAGTACAGAAGTTCAGAGGTAATTCCAGAAAGCCAGGTTATAAACTAAAAAGACATTCATCCCTGTAGCCAGAAAATAGTATGTATGTCCAGTACATTTCCTCTTTGGAGGGACTGAAGAGGGGGAAATCCAAGTTAGTTGCCCTGACTAAACATCTAGTCATAAAGCAAATTTCTTCACCTGTATAATCTCCAGGCCACACACACATCCAGTGGTAAAGGTGAATCTAATGACAGTGGCTTAAGCCTAGTCTTCAGTGCAATACTTGTCTCACACCAAGTAGCCACTCTAGCTAGCCAGGATGAAAATTAAACCAGGGAGAATCTGAGCAGGGATCTCAGAGGGCACATACTGCTGGGAGGGAGGCTGCACAGAATTTTTCTGCCAATTGACCAAAAAATAGATCAGTCAATTCCAACAATTCCAACATGAATTCCAAAAGAATAATCAGTAGTGTTATAATAAATGGTCTAAATTTTATAATTTTCAAAGTAAATTTCACCCTTTAAAAAGTGGCCTCCTCTAAAAATAGCTAATAGGATGAAGAACAGGAATTACATTCAAGAGGAATTGAGAAGGTAGAATTCTTAGAACTTGAGAATTAATAGTGTGAGTTCTATAATGATATGCAATATTCTCTTCAGCAAGTCAAAGAATACTCTCAGATAGTAGAGGAATGGAAGCTCATATAGGGAAAGTGAAGTCTTAGTTTTTGCATGCGTTAAGTATGATGTGACTCTGGGGTATCAAGGGGAAAATGATACAAGCCTCATTCTCTATCTCCCTATTAATGAAATCATAATTTCTCACAAAATGCTTTTAGATTGCTTAAGACACTTGACAGCGGCTTCACTTCAGCCAATCTTCATATCCTTGCTTGATAGGATCTCAGTGAGAAAGGAGGAACTTAGTGGATTCTCTTGACTTCACTCTGACTGATTGTTTTTCTCAAAATAGCTTATATTTCTCCTTGTTCTTCACATTTCAGGAATAGGTTCCATTCCTCACGCCCCATGATGCCATGAGAATTGGCTTGTACCCTTGGACTAGAGACACTGGTGACATCTAGTAGATGCAAATAGTATTGATGTCAGAGAACAGCTTCTCGCTAAAGAAAGAGACTACCTTTGACAATTTTGGAAATCAATAACTTTAATTTGTTTCAAATCAACCTGTGTTTTATCTCCTGTGCTCCAGTGACTGGGATATTAAAATAAATCAAGTTATAACTCCTGTGCTTAGGAATTCACTCTTTTGTTGTATTTAGAAAAGCAAATAATTGCAATTTATTATGCTAATGTTCACTTAAAATGTGATAATAGGATGGTATGTGATGGTGAGGAGAAAAAAGGGAAACATTCCCATTTCCTGAACTTCAACTCAATGATAATTTTATAAATTTATGTTGACTAGATATGTTGATTGAAAAAATATAACATAGAGATGCCATCTAGACAATTGAGCTGGCTCATAAAATCACACAGAGTCAGTGAATATAGAGCCAAGGCCAGTATATCTTCTATCAGATATCAGTCCATAGGCTTGAAAAGTCACATTATAAAATCTTATCTAGTTGCCTAACCATATGCCTGTCCTTTTTAAAAAGTGTTGACATTGTACTTTACATGTAAATATGTTTGATAGACTTAATCTTTTGGGGCAGATCAAATTGAACCTCATATAATCAGATTTCAGTCTCATCTGATAAGTCCACCAACTGCATATAACACTGTTGCTCTTAATTCCTAGTTGGAATAATTAAAGGAAGGTATGTTTTCTCAAATATAGGTCTTTATTCATATGTAGAAAGATGTATCATCATAAACTAAAATAATCTTGAAATTTTATGCAGTTTACCTCAAAAATATTATCCTATTGAAAGGCTACTTTTTTATAAAACAAAGAAAAGGTTATGTTAATTGGAGGATCCATTTTGTAATGCCAATTACATCAACACACTGTGTTTATTCTTAGTGTATAATATTCACCAGATTTTCTAAGTCCCACAGAAAGTGCTGAAGCAGGAGAAAAGGTCCAATCTTAATTAGAAGCGGGTTGATGAGTGGAATTTATTTAAGGGGGATTAACTATCCATTCAGAAACAAAGGACCTAGTTCTCTTTCCTTCTTAGCTTCAAAAGGAACTCCAAGTAAATAACACTAGTGGAATGAGGAGAAGGGAAATGGAATCTGGCTTCACATCTCATCTTTCTGAAGTCACAGAAAGAATATGTGACTGCCTCAGGCTAGAAAATTACAATGGTTGAGTTGCAAACATGATCCGGTAACATTAGATATTACACTTTCAGCTTATCTAAAAAGTTTATATTAAAATGTCTTTGAGGGGCAAAATCTTCAAAAACAGCAAAAACTTTGTATGCTTTTCCCAAAACATTAGCATATGTATTTTTTGTTCTGAAATTCTCAGAAAATATTTGGTGTTACAGTTGTAATGCTTTGTGTTTTGTTAATAAAAGTCTACTAACTTGGAAGATGATATAGACCAGTCACTATGTGTTTGATATTTTAGAGTAGGTGTTTCAAACTATTACTAAATTTATTCTTTTATGTAAAATTGAAATGCTTAAATTGCAAAATTATTTTTAAATTTAAAACTGCGTAGCAACTAACCAAAAACAGTTTTCAATGGATTAATTTCAAGCATCATTATATTCAACTTATTTGCCATCATATTCTTTTCACAAAGAGAAACTGCAATTACTTGCAAGTCAAAATATAAATAATGCTGTTAAAGTTGCAGTATATTTGCTTTTCTATTACACAAAGAAAAATCAATGAAGTTATGAACAACTTAGCGGTCAGCTCAATGTGAGACTGAGTTCTATTAAGATCTTTGTTACATTTTCAAGAGACCTTGGTACTTCCTTTAAGGAGAGGTAGTGCATAAATTTTAGGCTTTTAGTAAATTATAGAGAATACATATTTCCAATTGTTCTCTTGAAGAAATTCTTATAGTGAATGTCATAGTAATTATAATTATCAACACCCTGAAGTATTTTCATATACCTGTGTCAATCCAGAATATAAAATTTACACCATAATAACATTGGTCTGCGATTAAACTCTTGCTATACTTGCTAGTGCCTGAAATAAATAAAGAAACATCACTATCAACTTGATATAAAATTTCAGTATTTAGAAATTTGATTCCACTTTCCCATTTGATATGACAGATGTTTTTCATTCTTTTAAAATAATGTTGGTGAAACAAAACAACAACTGCATGTAGGTATAATACATAAATACCATATATTTTTATCCTAATCTCAGACCAATTACCAGGGTTATATCTTCATCTGTGTCCCTTCATTCTTGCCAATAAAATCATTCTGTAAATAGTATTTAGCAACTATCTTCACCTGATACTATCTTATGAAACTTTCCATAGATAAAGCCTGTATTTTAATGACTGCTAAGTATAAAACAGTGTAGAGATAATAAGATTTATTCAACTTGTCCTGTTTCAAGTTACTTCACAGAAACTGCAAATAACCTCTCTGAATTATTGGCATACTCATAAAACTGAAATTCCTAGAAATAAAATTCATAAGTTTGTGCGTTTCTGAAATTTCTACATGTATTCATTATAATATTCCCCTAAAAATGTTATTTTCACCAACACTTTGTGAAGGGGACAATTTCCTCACTCCCTAAGACTGTCATCAAAAATCTTAGTTTTCGTCCCACAGGTAATAAAAAGTATCTTACTGTGGCTTTGGCATTGAGTTTTTTATGAATATGTTTGAAGTTGATGATTTTTGTATGCACATCCTGCGAAGACTTTTCAGTCATAAATATCCTCCATGCCAACACCCCTACTGGAATGTTGTGATTAAAACATCAGAAAGCTCCTTGCTTATCACATATGTACAAAAACATTATTGCAGCTTGTTCTTGACTTTTTCCAGCTCATTTCTAGTGTATTCTAAATGTGTCAGTAATAAAATTTTAGTTTTTAGGTATTAAAGTGCATCTATGTATACAGTGCATATTTTTAACATATTTGTGAAGTGTATACTTTGCTTTCAGATTAAAAGAAACAAATCTCTTGTTTTCCCCACTCAGATTGCTGGAATCTCCCAACAGACCAGGCCCCAGTTTGAACCTCACAGTGTTCTGCCCTACATAGGGGACCCTCAGGTGAGCACCCCTGAACCCCAGCAGCTGCTGCTGGGTCCTCAAGAGAGAAAGAGGCTGGAACCACAACTTGGAAGGACTGTTGATCTTGGGCTCCATAGACACACTTGGAAGTGCAGCACACACAGCTTGCTTTTGCTTTCCTGAAAACTGTCCACAGCCTGAGCCCCCAGTCCTTTCCTCTATGTAGGGGACCATCATCTGCCCCCAGGAATCTTCAGCACCCCCTGCCTTTCTAGCCACCAGAAACAGACTCCAGGCTACTATGCTACTATTCCTGGGAGACATTAACTTTTTTTTTTTTAAGAGAACTTACACTGTTCTTGTAATGAATATTATGAAAAGTAATAGTGTAGAAAACTGAAAGTTAATATCTATGAGAGCTTAGTGTTAACAAAGCCGTGAGCACTGGCATGCTTGAATTCAGCTTTTTAAAATTTGCTCAATGATATTTTTAGGAAGGGACTTTCACAGATTAAAATTCCTTTAGGTTTGCTAGTGCGGTTGTTATTTAATTTGACTTTAATATTGACTGATCGATGCCCTGTTTGAGGTATGTGTTATGTTGTAAATATGTGAAATCTGTCAGAAGTTTTATTAATAAATGTTTCTCTTTTCATTGTCATGAGATTAAAAAGTGAACTTAATAATCAAGTGCTACAAATAACAAGTCTTTGACTGTTCATAAAGTTATTGTGATAAACTATGAATGATATATATATATATTATATATATATATTTTGCAGAGCAAAATTGACAACCCTCCTGCAGTCTATAATTCTAGATTTTTATCCATTGATGGATCTCTAAGTTTTTCAGTTTATTTGAAAATATTATCTTTCCTTTGAGATTTCCTCTTGGAAAAATTGTCTATATTTTCAAATGGAAAACTAAATTATCACTTATATCAAGTGGTATATAATTTATGAAAATATCAAGTGGTATCTATCAAGTGGTATCTAATTTATGATAAAATATCAATGAATTTATTCATATGTGTAAGTGCCTGTATTTGCATGTCACAGTTAATATAACCTATAACTTTATTTGGTCTGAAATGAATTTCTATTTTATAGATATTAGATATTAGGTTGAGTATTTTAGCCAAGGACATAAAACAAAATCAAGATGAAATATGAATCAAGTGGAAGTCAACACAATTAAGTTCAGCATGTTAACATAACTTTTTATCTTGGTGTTAGTAGTTTCAATGCTGATTTTAAGAATTGATGTGGAATTAATTTGTCTCAGTTTTGTTGAACTGGGTTTCCTTGGGCAAAATACTTAATCCCTCTAAACTGAAATTCTTTAAGATAGGAATAGCAGTTTCAACCTTACAGACTTGTTTGCAAGATTATACCCTTTTAAGACTTAAACTATACTCACATATAAAATATAATCAAGAAACCAGTCAAATGTTATATAAATTTCAATACTAATAGTTGAGAACATAAGGCATCAGCTATTATTTATATTAGTTTATATATAATCTAAATGTATGTGTATTTCTGAAAAGTGTTGAATATTACTTCTATAAGGCATGTGTTATGTTGTAAATTTTATGTAAAAAATTGAAAGATAGCTTCATAACCCACTTATTTTCAATGAATTGTTGATACTGAAAATTTTTACCAGTTTTGATGACGTTCTCTTAGTTAGAGGATTATAGAATGGTTTAATTTTTGGAAAAAGTATGCTTTTTTTTTTAAATAAGACTGTAATGTACTATCCTTGCACAAATTTGTTATGTTTTATTGCAACAAGGTGGAGTCAAGGCTTATAAGTGGTATTACTGGATTTATAAGTTGAATTCTTTTAGCTTATTGAAAGTTGATTAACTCTCAAACATGGAACTGGAAATTCAGCACTGCAGTAAATTTAGCACAGTTTAATACAGGGAATTCCATTTGTTTGAAGATGGAAGCTAGTATAGTCTTGGGATCAGCAAACATAATGCAGAAAGGCTCAGAAGATAAGCAGTTATATTTGTGGGATATAGGTTCCCTTTGTAACTACTCGGCTGTGGTGCTGTACATAGGAGTTGACAAAACAATGTACAAAAAAATTAATCCAATGAAACCTGATTTGCAAGAATGGCTAGTATTTTCCCTTGGGCTGTTGACTATGGACTATTCAAATAAGTGATAGCACTTTCTAGATTTAGTAATGACAGTAACTCTAAAGGTAGGAGAATATTTCTCAAGCAGAATTCATGAAATTGAATTGAATTTTTGCCATTCTCAAAAATGTAAGCTCTTAAAGAAGGAAGCCGTGTTCCATCCATAAAATGCTCAGAAAACCACCAACACTCACACTCACACAGTGGCAGTTGATGTCAGTGCGATAGTAGAAAATATTTGATATCTCCAAGTATCAGTTGAAGATACTTACATGGATCTTGCAATTTGAATTTTGCTCATATTCCATGTTCATAATTATACTCTTGACAGGTGAGGCATGCACAAATACATACTCCATGATTTTTTTAAAAAATAAATAAAAAATTTTCCTACCAAGTGGCTTTAGACCAGTGGCCAATTTGCTCCTGTTGTGGCTGTTACAATGTAAGCTGTTACTATGACCTACTGTGCTGCAACCAGATGACCTTCCAGAATGTGCTGGGAGTTATGTTATTGAAGCTTGTATCCAGATCATTCCAACATTTTCACCTGATCTTGAGGCTGAATGTGTCATCCTGTAATGGTCTCTTTGAATTTATCTGATTCTTGGTTTGAGGGGATGTTACAAGAGACTTAGCAAGAGCAGCCTTGTTAGTGTGACACTGAGCATGTTTTGCTTTCCTCTAGGTAGTTCTGGTTTTAATGACTCTCTTACATACCTTAATAGTAAGAGATTTATTTTACTTAATATAATATGCCATTTTAAAAATATTATTATAAAAAATTTTTATAATAAGAACTTCCTTTGCAGCCTTGACACATGTTAATCCACTGTTTGAGGGGCCCTCCTAAGATTGGGAAGATTTACTTTTCCCAAAGTTTCTCAAGGCCGTGAATGCCCAGAGTTTGTAGCTACATTTTGTTTATGAACCAGCTTACTTTCTTTAGCCAGTTGGCAACTTTCAGTGACAGCAAACAGTTTTGTCAGTTTTGTCATTTGGACTGATTTACCTCTTGCTATGAGATTATATTCTGAAGATGCTGTAAAATCTGTCATGGAATAACCAGACTAATAATTTCCCATTTCTGCCTTTAGGTATATAATCCAACAATTTTGGAAGTCAAGTCTAGAAGCAATTTCTGGAACGTGTATGCAGGACTTGGAGAGTTCTGAGACAGATGCTTATCTCTTTCTCTTTTGGTAAGGTTAGAGGTGTTGTTTATGTAATATGATGAATTTTTGTAGTATGTAAAGAAAAACAGTGTTTGTAGAACAAAGTCAACTTGTGAGTATTTGTAAGTTGGAAAGCTTATTCAGTCTGATCAGTAGATTCACAGAAAACCCAAAATTATGTCAGCAGAAATCTCTGTGTTTTGTATTAGCTTTTATAGACTTGAGGAAGAATGGCTTTGCCTTTGTTGATGAGTCAAAAAAAAAAGAGAGACAATAATGAATTATAAGCCTCACCAGATGGTTTATGAATGCATGAAGACAAAGGTTACCAGAGCCAGGTAAACCTGGCATTCAGTTTGAAAAGAGCAGTTCCATTTGGGGAACCTAATGAGAGAAAATTATTTCAGTGTAGGTGGGAACCCAAAGTCAGATGAGAATTAGGATTCTCCAATGTTATTTTAATTATCAGCCTGGAAGAGCTCTTCAAAGATTTATGTCAGTTAGAGGTAAGAAACTTATCTTACCTGAGGCATAACATTTTTAAGGTTAAGTGACAAACTACAGCTTTTTTTTCCCCTTGACACATTGTCTTTCTTTTTTGTGATAGGTGAGCTTTGGAGCTTCTTTATTTTCTGGGCATTGAAGTAGATAATCCATGGTTACCTAATGTATTTGGAAGTATGTAATTAGGTACCAAGATTCACTCACATAGAAAGTGAAGCTGTTTATAAAATTACTTAGAGTTTGTCAATTATTCATTATAGGATAGTCTAACAAAGTGATGATGAGTCTACCCTTCTTTTTATGCATGAATGTGTATTAGGTTTGCATTTTAACAGTGACAGTCCATGACCACCTCATACCCAGCAATGAGTCATTTTCTTGATTAATTATGGTAGGTTTGTTTGCAATCTGAACAACAAAACTGTGTGATGAATAGCTGAATCCTATGGTTTAAGACAAGAGCAGATGTTAGAGTTTACATTCAACCTATTAACTATTAACCAAATAGTAAGTGATCTGTGTAGTCTTTAGAGCAACGTTTCAACTAATTTCATCTTATACATGTTAAACTTTCTGCTTTAAGAAAAAAAGATGTGACTGTTTTTCATCATCTACATTGGCCCTGGAAATTGAATAACATTTGTCCTTTATAAATGATCCTAATTAAGTTCTAATCTGGTTGTCTAAAAAGTCAGATTTTGACTATAAAAGGCTCTCTTTCCAGAGACTTCTATTTTGCACAATGAAAATGAGATTCAGGTGATTACATTATCTTGGTTATTTCATTTGAATTGCAGTTTTTGTCTCTACTGTGATGGCATATGTTTCTACTATCTGCATATATATTCCAAGTGATTTTTTTGAGACAGAATCCTTTTACCCAAAGTCCAACCTGCCTGTCAGCCTGGTAGGTTCAATGTTCCCTTAATGAATGGGTCTTTGCTTTCAACCATGTTCTAGTCCCTTAGTGGCCATGACTTCAAAGAACTTTTGAGTTTCCTTTTCTGAGAGATGATTTGGATTTCTGTAAAAATATCTTCTTGTAAGAATTGTGAAGTTGGAAGGTGACATTTTTTGAAGAAACAGCTAAACCATAAAAAGACTATGGTGGTAACCAGCTAGTTATTTAATCACTCTAGAGTGAATTGTTTCCTTTATCAGTAGAATGGGGATAAGAATGTCTGTCCATCTCAAGTTTTGTGTATTTTTAAAAGTGATGTACATAAATTTGTGTTTTCTTAGTTTAAAATTTTACATAAATGTAAAATGATCTTATGGTCTTATAATTTCACTTCCTCATCAGTAAGTGGTTATTTTTTTTGAGACTAGGTCTTGCTATTTTTGTTTGTGGAACCGCAGCTCACGGTGCCTGGGGTACCACAGACTCAAGCAATCCCCAGCCTCAGCCTCAGCTTCCCAGGTAGCTGGGATTACAGGTGTGCGCCACCATGCCCAGCTATATATTTTTTGGAACTAGGTCTCACGATGTGCCCCTGGCAGGACTCAAACCTCGATCCCTGGCTCCAGCTGCAGCTTCATAGACTGCCACTTAAAGGCATGTGCCACCATGCCCAGTCAAACTCTTTCTTGGTTATTCTTTTTCAAAGTCCATTGGCAGAGATCTGTAGCAAGGTTTAGAGGAGTGAATCTAAACATGAGATGACTCTTGTTAGCAATTTGATAGTCAGGCTTACTTCGGACATTTTGAGTTGCTGCACATTTAAGACTCTACCTGTTGTTATCACACTAAAATTTGAAAATAGATTTCATCCTTTTGCATAGCAGATTAAGCAATTGGATGTCTTTTATTATGTTTATACAATTTATGACAAACTTCAATACTTGACTGGATAGAGTTTTGCATGAAATCATGATTACTGAACATCTGAAGATAATGGAACTTTTTTAAGATCTTATTTTTTATTGATTGCACATATGTATCTGTGAATACATACACACACATATATATGTATATATACATACATATATATATATATATATATATAAAACATCATCGTCTACCCTGAGGTTCTCCCATCATCTTATCACCTGTGAACAATCTCAGCTTTTGTGCCCTCCCTTTCCCCCATGTCCCCCCTCTTCCCTCTCTCTCACTTTATGTTTCAGTTCTATTTTCAGTTCTAGTCTTATATTTTTATTGTTCATTTATTTGTTTTTCCTAAATCCCTCATATAAGCGAGATCATTCCATATTTCTCTTTTTCTTTCTGGTTTATTTCCACTAATATGATTCCTTCTAGCTCCATCCATGTTGCTGCAAGTGACATAAGGTTGTCTTCTTTGATTGATGCATAATATTCCATTGTGTATATATACCACATCTTTTTCAGTTATTTTGGGGCATTTGGGTTGTTTCCATATCTTGGCAATTGTAAATAGTGCTGCAATAAATCTGCACATACAGGTGTCCTTATGGATTAGTGTTTCTGTAGATTGTAGGGAATCTGGTAGTTTCTATAGATTCTGTAGGGAATCTGGTAGATTCCCACTAGTGGAATTGCTGGGTCAAATGGTAGTTGTACTTTCAATTGTTTGAGGGTTGAAGGTAATGGAACTTAAAGGCTCTTTCTGACCCTTGACTCTTTGGTATAAAATCAGATTTTCACCTTATTGAGTATGTACTTAATCAATAACTTTACTGTTTGATTATCTTGAGACCTAAATATTGTTGATATTAGCGGTATTTTCATCAAAACATATAACTTTTGACTTCACTTGATAATATGTGGCTCATGTCATATGAGCAGTATCTAGTTTATGAATTTTGGGGAAAATTCTTGAACTGTGGAGCTGGAAGGTGATCTTTAGGTTTTTGTTTTTCTTTTATCTTCCTATCTGTAATGCTATTATGATAATAGAGGTCCAATAACTGTCTTGTGAACATGTGATAAATTTGAGAATAGAAGCCACACATTAATATGAGGACATAAATATATTAGGAAGTTAGAACATAATATCCTGTGGAGCTACCATCCTAGCTTATCTTGTGTGAGAGAAAATAATATTCCACTGTCTGTAGGAATCTGGTAGTACATATGGAAGCAAATATGCCTGTAGTGGAAATGTGAAGTTGTGCAATCTTTGTATTTTCACTATGAGTCTTAGTCACAAATGTGCAGGTCTTGATTACAGCAGTTAGTAAAAAATGATTTCCTTTGAAGAGTGAAATGTATTTACTTTCAAGGCAAAGAAAAAAAAATAATCTAAAAAAACACTCCTGACATTTTCCAGGATTAGTCCCTATAGAACAATGGGCAAAGTACACTGATAGGCTTCTGGTAACCGCCAGATCCCAAGTGTTCCAGGAGATTTGCACTGTCATAAACTTAATTATGATAGATGATGATTAGGCATTATCTTTGGCTGTTTTCTCTGGCTTTCTTTTTTGACAGGTCTGTATTAATTAAACCCAAATTGGAATGAAAAAATAGAATGTGCCATTAACTTGCTTTTTAAAGAGTCAGCCAAAATCACAAATCAGTTAATATTTATTCAGCTTCAACTAGGAAAACAATGCCATTGGAAATTAATCAGATTTCTAAGGAAAGATTGCCTTTCAGACATATGTTTAAATAGAAGCCATTATTCTCTTCTAGGGACTAAGAAAACTTCAGATATGAAAGTGTAAAATTGTGAAACAGCAACAAATAAAGGTATAGAATGGGTGAAGGAAGCTTCCTAATGCAAATGTTTGCAGACAGAAATATGTAGCTATATAAACATTCTTGGAGGAAAAACATTATGATGGTAAGAACTATATATTATTGTTAGTTGCAGTTGTCAGATATGAACTTATATCATTTTCTTATTCTTATTTTCTTGCATTTTTCCATATAATGAAAAGTGATCTCTTTTATAATAAGAAAATAAATTATGAAAGAAATATATTAAACACTACTGGTATTATTTGCCACTTCTAGGTTTACTGTCTCACATGGTAATGAGAGTTCTCATTTTTATTTTCAGTGAAATTATTGAATACCTAGTTATCATCCTAATCACAACCCTTCACATCATTGTGATTGCTTTACAACTATAGTCTCAAATAATTTGTAATCCTTTCTTCAGTAGAAAATGCTTAATTTCTCTACTTTTGAGTATGTATTAGACTTTAGTGATTCACTTATAAGAAATGGAATATGCCAGATATGATATATTGATTCCATGTTTTGATTAAAATGATAGATCCTGTCTTTCTCTCTCTGAGCACTCACTAGGTGGGAACAAATCAGCCACAATTTTAGTGGCCCTTGTAGTGAGACGAAAGCCCTTGGTCCAGGGGCCCTTGAGGGACTGAGATGTGGCAACAGTGAAGGGATAACCGGAAAGTGGGTCCTTTAGCTCTTGGCAAGATAACCTCAGTCCCAGTCAGCATCTTCACAACATCCTGAAAAATGGTAGGAGCCAGAATCACTGATGAGCCATATACTAATCCCTAACCTTCAGATATTGAGGTAAATGTTGGCTGTCTTAACCTTCTAAATCTTGGGGGTAAGTTGTTACACAATAATAGATAACAGACATACCACATGCATGAGGGTTATCTGAAAGCAATTTGAGAATATTTGGGCACAATATAAGAAAAAGCTTACTTTCTTCGATCTCTACCACTTTCCAAACTGAAAACAACATACAGAATCTGTGTAAATGCCAGAAGCATAAGCCAGACAATATTGCTAAAAAATGAAGAAAGCTATTGAACATTGACCTATCAGAAATAGATAATTTTAAAATGTACCACTAAGGTCATTCCTGGTTTTCTCTCCTTAAGTGAGAAAGTGGGAATTCAGGGAGAACATGATTGGGCACTATTCTAAGAAACGCTCTCTAACTCTCACTGTTTGCTATGAATCACATCATCCCAAGGAGGAGTGAGAAGCAGTGAATGACTTTCAGAGTTTTAGAAGCCTTTGATTCTACTTCCATGTTTGAATTTCTGTTATCTATTATGTGCTCTACTTTCTGTTTGTTTTATTTGATTGCATCTATGTCTTTTTAATGATTTTTTCACTTTTCTTTGATTTGAAGTTTAGAAATTAGAAAATATATTTATATTCTTAGTTGACTTGGTTACATTAATAATTTCTAGAAACATCCTTTATTTCACTGTGTACTGTTAAACATATCTAACTCTTTCCAGACTTTAGATTCTTGAATTCAACGTCCATATGTCCACAAGAATTTTGTTAGAATGCAGATTCTGATTCAGTAGGTCTGAGGTGGGCCTGAGAATCTGTGTTCTAATAGACTCTCAGGCAAGTGTATTTCTCCCGCTCTATGAAACATAGTCTAAGTAGCCAAACCTTAGGCCCACATAACTCACTGACTCTACTTTATAACATATCATGACCCATTTTCAGTTTTTAAGTCTATCTTATTTTTCTCTTTTTTAAATTGAGATATAATTGCTATATATCAGATGTACAGCATGAAGTTTCAATATTTATATATAGTGCAAAAATGGTCACTATATTGTCATAGTTATATAACATTTATTTCTCTCTGATAATTTGTTTTCAGACTTACTTTCTTCAAATCTGTAGTCTGATATTTTAAACTATAGTCACTGTATGACACATTAGAGTATCATGACATTTATTTTATAACGAAGTTTGTCCTAAAAGTTACATCTCAAAAGATCTTTACCTTCAATCTACTTCTTCCACACCCTCTTTCCCTTGACTTTTCCCAGTCTGTTAAATGTATATGTGTATTTAGATGTTTTGGGTTTTGTTTCTTAAATTTTTTTAGAAATAGCTGAGATTGTATGATACTAACCTTCCCACATCTGATTTGTTTTACTTAGCGTAATTCTCTCAAGGTCCATCTATGTTGTTTGAAATGTCAATATATCATTCTTTCTTATGGCTGGATAAAATTCTCTATCCATGCATCTATTCATTGATGGACACTTAGGTTGTTTCCACATTTGACTATTTAACATAATGTTGCAATAAGCATGGTGATACAGATACTATTTTCCATTTAGTGTTTTGTTTTCTTTGGATAAATACCCAGAAGTGGAATTACTGTATCATATGGTAGTTCTGCTTTTAATTTTTTAAAAACCTTTGTACTTTTTTTCCAAATAGTGCACAAGGCTTTTCTTTTTACCAAGTCTTTGCAAACATTTGTTATTTCTCTTTTATTATAAAATTCTTACTTAGTTATTATAAAATGGATTTGAGGGGATACCTCACACTGGTTTTTGACTTGTATTTCCACAATAATTAGTAATGTGGAGCATCTCTTCATGTCCCTGTTGGCCATCTCTATATCTTTTTTTTAAAAAGTGCCTTTTCATTTCTTCTGCCCAATTTGATTTTTCAATTAGATTTTTTAAACTATGAGGTCTTCAAAATATGTTTTGGAAAATAACCTCTTATGATACATATGCAAAATATTTCCTACTCTTTGATGAATTTAGTTCATGATTTCCTTTGTTGTAATCCAATTAGTTTAATTTTACTTTGCCTTTTTTACTTTTGGTAGCAGCAGCTTAAAAAAACATCACCAAGGCCTAATGCATCATTACGTGATGCCTCCAGTTTTCTTAATTTTTCTAAGGATTGTGTTGACTGTCTGAAGCATGTTGTGTTTCCATACAAATCTTAGGTATGTTTATTATAATCATCTTTGATTTCTTTCATCCTTGTCTCAGAAGGCAAATTTTCAGTTTTTCACATCTAGTGTGATGTTAGGTATTATGGATTTCGATTTGTCATATATGGCCTTTTTTCAAATGTTGATGTGCTTTCATTCTATATCCACTTTGTTGAGAATGTTTATCATAAATTGTTGAAAAATTGAATTTTGTAAAATGCCTTTTCACCTTCTTTTGTGATGATTATATATCATTCCCTATTTTTGTTAATGTTAATTGATTTTGCAGATGTGGAACCATCTTTGCATCCCTGTAGTAAATTCCACTTGGGCATAATGTAAAACCCTTTATTACATTGTTGAATTTAGTTTAATAATATATATAGTCTAGAATTTTTACATCTATACTGGCTCAAAATTAATTTTTTGTACTTTTTTCTTTCTTTCTTTCTTTTTTTTTTTTTTTAGAAATTGTGATATTCTTACCTGGTGTCTGTAACAGAGTTAAAGCTGGCATTGTAAAAATGAATTTGAAAATGTTCCCTCCTTCAGTTTTTTTTTTTTTTTGAAGTTTGAGAAAGATAGCTATTAAATCTTCTTTGAATGTTTGATAGAATTTATTAGTGAAGGTGTCTGGTCCTGGACTATTTATTTTTTCAGAGTTTTGATTGACTTTTCAATCTCATTGCTAACTAACCAGTCTATTGAAATTTTCTATTCATAATTCAAATTTGGGAGATTGTATGATTATAGGAAGTTGTCCTTCTGGGTTATGAAATTTGTTGGACATTTCATAATGTCATGGTAGTATCCATGTACACAGGAAATTTATAGATGATCACTTTACAGACATATAATTAAACATGTTTAAATTTTTAATAGACTCTTCTAAAACTAAAATTGCTGAGCTATACTCCTAGATATGGATTTTTATTTTCCAATGAAATTTTCCTATGGAAAAGGCATTTGGCTGATCTGAGAAAGTTATGTTTTTTGTTGCGTCCAGTTTTTATTTTGTGTGAAAGTGTCCTGTAAAACAACTGAAAGCTAGCTAAATTTCTCTATTTGCAAAATTAGGAAAAGAGTTAAAGCCTCAATCCTCAAATGAAAGTTTTATGGTTAAGGAATTTAGCCTTTTCTCCTAAATGTGCTTGCTTCATTAAGTTTTGAAAAGAAATTGCTTTAGTGAAGAGAGAATTGAAAACCACCAAAGTTCTTCAGAACAACTTCCTTTGCTTAGAATCGTTCATCAATTTCAGCAGTAACAGAAAGTAATGGAAACGTGAGCTGAATGAGTAGCTGAAAATTGAATAGTACTTAAAACTCCATCGAAAATGTTCATTAGAATAAAGCACAGTTTATCCCTTGTATCATAAACATTTAAATGTTGTATTTTTGCCAAAACTAAAACATTTCTTCAGAAAATAGCAGTAGTGTTATATTGTGGGTTATATAATAAAGGCACTTAACATTCAATGATCAGATTTGTGGCATGATTTTTATAGTGTCCACTAAGACCAAAAGTATTCACAATTAGGCATATCTTTAGGGCACTATAGAACCTATTCTATATGAAACTTTTTTCCTACTGGAAGTGTTGTTCAGGGTACAAAGAGACTTTGAAATAAAGTTTCTGGCTTGATATGCTTTTTTAAGGATATTTTGTTTTTGACTTTCTTACCTTTGTACGCATAAACTTTGCACCTTCTCTAAATACTTATATTAAATATATAGCTTTTTATAGCCATTGCTTCAGATGGTCTTCAGAACTATTCTATGATTATCCAACTTAAAAAATGAATCATATAAATTACTTTGGAACTATTTTTTAATTGGAAATCAATAGGTGCAGAACCAATCTCTGATCTTAAGAAAAAAATAGGTTAAATCCTGTAAAATTCTCAGTTTTCCCTCTCTAAATTAAGCCAGTCTTTCAGCTATTTTTGTAATTGGTATACTTATATTTAATAATTGTGGAATTATATTAACGACTTTGAAAAATGCTGGGTCAAAGAAAAGTAAGGTAGTAAAATAATTGGTGCTGTATAGTGCGTTTGAGACAAAATTTCATTATCAGAATATTTTCTGATAGATTGCTTATAAACAAAATTCATGAAATAAGATGGACAAAACAATTGATTCTATACACTACTTTTTGAAAGCAGTGTGCAGACTGCTTTTTAAATAAAGTAGTAATTAAAATCCCATTATTTTTGTAACTCTCTCTCCTTTTTTGAGATTATTACATGACTATACCTTTGGTTTTTTTCCCCTTAATTTATTTTTTTATATTTTGTAGGTACAATTTAGTTTTTACATCGTTATCTACCCTGGGGTTCTCCTACCATTTTTTCACCCATGAGCCATTGTTTTAATCTTTTGTGTCCCTTCCACCCCCAATATCCCCCTCCCCTTCTTATGCTCTGTGTTTCAATTCTGCTGAAAGTTAGTTTTAGATTTTTTTTGTCTGTTTGTTGTTTTGTTTTCCCTTTATCCCTCATATAAGTGAGACCATCAATATTTCTTTTTCTTTCTGGCTTGTTTCTGCCAGCATGATTCCTTCTAACTTCATCCATATTGCTACTAATGACATGTTTGCTTTTTTTTTGACATAAGTCTTTTGACATATGTCTTTTTTGAAATAAGTTTGTATTTTTGGGTAATAAAAAGAAGTGGGATTGCTGAATCAAATGGGAGTTCCATTTTCAGTAGTTTAAGAGCTCTCCACACAGCTTTCCATAGAGATTAGACCAGTTTGCATTCCCACCAGCAGGGTGAAAGTATTCCTTTCTCTCCACATCCACACCAGCATTTGTTGTTGCCCTTTTTTTGTTGTTGTTGTTTGTTTGTTCGTTTGTTTTAGTATGGGCTATTTTTGCTGGTGTGAGGTGGCAGCTCATTGTAGTTTTGATTTGCCTTTCCCTGCTTATTAGTGATGTTGAGCATTTTTTCATATGCTTATTGGCCATTTGTATTTCTTCTTTCAAGAAGTGTCTTTCTAGCTCTTCACCCCATTTTTTGACTGGGCTTTTGGCTTTGTTTTTGTTAAGTTTTGTGAGATCCTGTGGATCTTTGTTATCAGACCCTTATCACTTGTATGGAGGGCAAAACTTTTTCTATTTGATTAAGTTTCTTTTTGTTTTATTTATTAAGACTATACTTTTGTAATATGACATATTTAATATATATCATTAAGATTCACATTAAACTTAAACATCATAATAAAGTAAAAAATACATATATCTAAACTATTTGGAAGAATGTATATTAACATTTTCATTACTGATCATTTAAAATATATGGTGAGTATATATATATATCCATATAAAATCTATAAAATAAGATTATGCATTTTATGTGGAAAACTGAATTTACTTGTCCAGAATTTCTTAATCAAAGGTTTACCATCTCCCTCTGTTCTCTTAATTTTAAAAGTAAAATGTTAAAAATTAACTTAAATCTTTTTAAGTACTTAGTTGATATTTTTATTGATGTTGAGATTTGTTCAAGCTACATTAGTTATATAGTTATTAACTTCCAGGAAAAAGTTCTTCATTCAAATAAAAGGACAATGATAAGCACATGTGTTCAGAAGTTTATCCCTAATTGACTTTTTCCATATTTTTGGAAGGCAACTGTGCTCACCACTACACCACCAATGCAACTTTTCTGTATTTTTGAATCGACTGTTTAAAGTACCTAATAGTGCAAGTTCTCTTTGCAAAGCCACCGGAGTCAACAGCAACAGCAGTGTCAACCACCTCTTGGTGAGCCATGCTTTTAACTGAGTGGATATTATCCTTATGATCTAGAAGTATCCTTATAATCTAGAATCATGTCGGTCTGACAAAAGATTCCAGGTGGCCAAACCAGAAAGATGTTTGAATCCTTTGGATTGCCTTTTGGCCAGGCTGTCATCTGTAGAATGTGCCAACCAAGCTAACCCAAAGTTGCCATTAAGGGAAAGAGAGGAACATCAAGTTCAAAATGGTCCTGACAGAATCATGAATCTTCCAAATTAGTATATAATTGTTTACTTCTATTGGTCTGAGCATTATCCAGGTAGGAGCTAAAAATCTTAAAGTTATTGATCATTTTCTGAGGGTAACCACATTAATTGACCAAACTGTTTTATGAAGTATGAAGACCAGTAGTACATGAAGGAAATCCTTTGAGTAGTTTTTTAAAGAGGCTATTATAATACTCAGGAATATTAAATACCTGTGGTGGTAGCAATCCATGAATAACATGAGTTATGGCTCTAATGTAGAGCAGCCTTTGCATAAAATAATTATCATTTTCAGACTGCAAAGGACAATACATCCAAAAATATGACACAGATTATGTGAAGGCCCACAGTGTTTGGGGTTGATTGATGAAAATGGAACAGTGACACTGCAATATGAACATCAGCATTAACAAGAAATCCTGATAAAACCTCACACTTGCCACAGTTCTAAAGACTCATCTGATTTCCACCCATAGTGGGGATTTTACCTCCTTCCAAGTGCTCTGTACCCTTGGCTCTCTCTGACTGATCTCTATGGCATCAATCACAAAAGAACACAATATTTATTCCCCTTTATGCTGTTATGACACATTCGATGTAATTTGATGTCTTAAGCTAAAGAATAGATAAATACTGAAATTTTAAGTAAAGAAGAAAATCTATATATTTGAGTGATGATGCTGCTGATCAAACCACAACAATTTTGCTACTATTCCCACATGAAGCCAATCTTGCTGGAGAATGTTGCTGCCTTTACTGTTTTGTCCTATGAGCATGTGCAATATTGTTGTCGTAGTAATGATAGATACACTGAGTGTTTGTACACTACTTCACATTTTGCAAAGTTTCATGTTATGATTCATCTGCCTTTGCAAACACTTCTGTCATTTTAATAAAGAAAGATAGGTGACTTTACCTGTTACTCTATAATTTAGAAGCAGTAAAGCTAACACAACAGCTGGGATCTTTGATATGGAAAAAATTGGTGCTTGTCCAAAACTGTCATTAAATTTTTCCTCTGAGAAGGAAAGAATGATTAAGGTTTTTGTTTTGCATGTGTAGAAATCTTGCTATGTAACTTGTAAATGTTCACAAAATGCTTGGGAAATTTTGATACTTAATTACAAGACTGGGTCAATTAATGTGATGCTATAGATTCTCCAGTTCTCATTAGATACTTTTGATGTTAGAGACTATTGTGTGCTTAGTGGATGCAGAAGGTTGAATTGGCCCTTCCTGTCATCCTTCTGCCCCTTCCCCCCAATTACCTGGATGATGTATTGCTAGAATGGGTAGTACTACTGAAGAAGTCTTTCATCTGAGAGTGAAGATGAAAACAAACCAGTCAATTCTCCCTGCATTGTTCAGTAGGTCTTTGTTTTATCTTCCAAAGATTTGATGTTTGATAATGAATAAATTAGGATAAAATATGAATGCACCCTCTGTAAGAACCCAGCGGGAAGCTTTGGCAGTTGAGCCAGATTTCAATCAGCAAATGAAAGGGGTTCATTTTGGCATTAAGAGCAGGCTTGTAAAGTCTGCTTATTTGAAAAAATTCAGGATGAAAAAGGAAGTAATCATGTATGGTGCTTACATGTGTGCATGAGAGATGATGAGTGACTAAAAGTTTCATTCTTTCTGGAAACGACAAGTTTTATGATTTAAGTAATACTGTTATGTATTCTTTTAAAATGCGAAGTAATTTTTTATTAAACTGGCATAAATGTTTTACTTATACATATAATGGTTCACATCTTTGAGGCTGAACTCCTGAAGTTTATACACACATAAAATACATCTCTGTTGCTGCCATAAGCTACTGCCATGGACACAACTGGAGTCATTGGTAAAATAGAAAACTGTACGGAAACTTGTTTTATGTGAAGTTACATGAGCCATTTCATGGACTTGGCTTTAATGTTTCTTTCCCCTTAAAATGTCCTTAGATCTGCTTCTCGTCCTGGTCGTCTACACATGTATTTTTAAGGGTTGCTCTATACTATTACTCTGAGGACAGACTTAGAGGTGACCCCATCATACTCATTTCAAGCCAGACCTAAGATGTCATCAGGTCCTCGGCTGCTTTTCTCCTACCTTCTACCCTACCCTGAGAACATCATCAGAAGTTAGCAACTCCCAACATTTCCTATCATTCAGTGAATATGTGGAGCCTAACTTTTGCCTACGGCCCTCTCTCTTCATCTAGAGCAAACCTGTGGAAGTAAGATGTTCCCTTCTGGACACATCCCCTCTTTCCTGCATTGTTTTTCCACCCCATTTTAGACTCAAGGACTAGCTTTGCAAATGAGCTTTCAGAAAAGGTGGTGATAAAGGTGAAGGAAATTCTTATCCATTACCTGTTATTTCTTTGGGCTCATTTAAAAGTAGCCTCCTTTTAAAACTGCACAGTTGATACTTATTTTTCTAAATAAAAGAATTGGAAAGTCTAGTACCATGTTAGAGAGAGATTTGGGATAGGAAAGATGCTTCCTCATGGGTAATGTCTCATAGTGTTTCCATGGAACAATGGCCTGGACACTGTTCTTACAGAAAGAACTTTAAGATTCTGTACCCTGGTGTTACTATGGTAGACTCATTGTGGTCTCTGAACACACAACAGGGACTAGCTTATTTTCTTGTTCTTACTTATTTTCCATGGTATAGTAAGTGGCCGGACACATTACTTAATTTATTTTTAAGTAAAAGTTAATACGGGATGTATGGGAAAATATAGATAGCAAATTCATTACCTTGTATATGAACTTTGCAAGTATAGCTTTTTTCCTTTTTTACCTTGTAGTATGTTCTTTGAAATCACAAAGCAGGGAGAAGAGATAAGACACTTTTCTCCTGAAATTGTGTGATTGAATAACATTCAAAAAATGAATTAAGGCTTATTTATTTCTTTGAGGTAAATTTTAGCCTTAACAATGCTTTCATAATTAGAATTTCTTGAAGAAGCAGGACAGTTAAAATACATTAAAAGTAAATTTCTTTTGTATTTTATCTAACTGTACTTGACATTGAGTATATTTACTAAATATTTCTCTTGACCTTTTTCTGTCTCACTTCCTTTTTTTAAAAAAACTATCAAAACTGACATTTTTATCTATTAACTAGTAGCATAAACTTGCCTGGAACAAGCATGCAACAATGGTTAAGTACTATATTGCTACCATATAATTAAGAGCCTTTCAGTATGTAAGGGAGAAAAAGAAATGGAGTGAAGGGGCCGTAGGGAGGGAAAAAGGAAGGGTGAAAAAAGTTGTTAGAAAAATTATCCCTTCTAGTAAAATTACTTTAATAAATAAGTTGCAGTTCTTTATAATATCACTAGGTGGCATGTAACCGATTTATATTAATATTAAACTGGAAGTTTTGATTTTAGAAAACTTTTATCTGGTATTTATATTTTTATTTTCTTACCAATTAAATTTGTATTGTGGATCAAACAATACAGTACATGTAAAAGTGTTGTTAATGCCTGGTATATAGTTAACACTTAATATACTTAAATTAACTTCTGTGTGATGAGCAGGAGTAGTTTTTGCTGTGATAATTGTTCTTCAAAATATGTATTTCTACTAATGAGGGAGGTCAAGAATTTTTTAAATTAGTAGTATATTTCCACATTATGACATAAAAATATTTAAAACACAAAAATATGAGGTGACCAAATGTAAATACAAGAATTTTGTTTAAAAGATTCTCATTATTCTAAATATAAGTCAAATATAGACAAAATGTATAAAGTTTGCAAAAAACATCAGTAATACCTCCAGATTCTAATTATTTCTAAATTTAAGGTAAATATGATAAAAATTTACAAAATTTACATAGGTAATACCTACATGTATTCTGTGACTTGTTGCATATTTCTCCATGTTTATTTAAGGAATGATAACTTACTAAGCATAATCCCTCCTCCATTTCTTCTTCTATGCAAATATATTGGCTGTCATAAATAACATGTATGGTAGGGTAGGAAATAATAGGAAATTATAGCAACACTTAGAGTATTGTTGGCATCGCTATCCCATGAGAAAACAAAATACAGATAGCAATTGTGCATAACATTTATGAAATTGTATGTTTCTCCTGTGGTGGATCATTTGGAGAGAAAATAAGTTGAAAATGCATGAGATACTACCTCAAATAGAAGTTTGAGTTACTGCCTTTAATAATGAATGATACTAACTCATAAAAAGGGGAAGGAGTAACCTTCCATTTTTAGGTGCGGGGGAGGGCAAAGTTAACTTACTGAGAACTCTGAGACAAACAGTGTAAATACAATATTTAAATCCTAACAACTCACTACAAGAAGTGTCACATGTGATACATTCAGAAAATGAAGATTATATACTTGAAAAACTTTCCTCAAAGTCATTCATCTCATTAGCAGAAAAATTTGGATTGGAGTTAATGAGCATTCACATCAGGTTGCCTCTGGTGTACACTTCTAATTAACAGATTTTCTGGATGGTCAATTAGAAATGCAACCAATTTCCATAAAAATGCATTCACTACATATTGATCAGAGTTTTACAAATGAAGAAAGAAATTTTAGTTGTTCTTGTATGTAATAATGCCTTGCTTTGGGTTTGCGTTTTTTAATACACATTAAAAATGAATCACAGATTAGATATTTAGAATGAGGAGATCAAAATGATATTTGAGTAACAGAAGAGTAATGTAAAAGATTTTGGTGCTATCCTTGCTTCTAGTAGACTAGATTAAATAATTTTGACCAAAATTCTAACAAGAATAAATAGAAATTCTAGAGAGCAACCATGTATTATGAAAATAATGGACAATACGGAAGAAAGTTAAAATTTATGAGACCAGAGTTTTGGGAATGATAGAGGCCCATGAAGCCAACTCTGAGATTGGGGTGATCTAAGACCCAAGAAATCTGGGTGAAGCCAGCCCCTGACAGTCTGGCAGAGAGAGGGGGACTGGGATTGGAGGAAAGAACAGAGGGAAAAACTTGGGGTCTTCTCACAGTAAGTTGGGACTGTGAGGGTCCCACTCTAGAGTAAGAGTGATACCTGTATAGAAAGTCTCTTCCAGATCTGGAACTCAGGTTCAACTGATGTCAGTGACTCAAATTGAACCAAAATACCCACAGGTTTCCTATTACTCTCATGCAACTAGCAGAAACAAACTGAAAAGGCTTTGGAGTTAGGGCATTCTGTTGTTCTCAAGTTATTTCTCCAAACCACTTGTTGAGCAGTTATCCAGACAAACAATCAGAAAAAGATGGCGACAAAACAGAATAGCTGAAAACCAGCAGATGACAGACCATGATACTGTGATCTAACAGTTTACATCCTCCCCAAATTCCTTGTTGAAATCCTGAACCCCAAAGTGGGAAGTGACTAGGTCAGGAGACTAGAAAACTCACTGCTTTTATTTAAAAACAAACAACAAAAACCCATGGTACTCCCTAGCCTGTTCCTTGGTGTGAAGGTACATGAGAAGTCTGCAGCTTTGCTGGTGTCCTGACTGTACCTACAGCCTCCACCACTGGAAGAAATAAATTTCTATAGAAGGGAGGGAGGGAGGGAGGGAAAAAGGGAGGGA